>PGTU02011431.1:0-17440 GCA_002896215.2 Cicer echinospermum | reverse complement strand
GCTGGATAAAATCACTTTGAGGATTAACTCGCAAGTACGCAAAAAATTTCCCATCCTCTGTGATAATACAGTGCAAATAAATTCTTTCTAAAAAATCTCATTCAAACATTCTATATCTAAGCAATTGAAATTTAAACATCATTTATAAAGATCATGTGCCAAAAAAGGGGTACTTAGAACTGATTTTTTAGTTGACACTGAAAATCAATTAGCAGATATTTTACCAAACCTCTCCAAGAGGATAGGTTTCATAAAAAATCTTGATGAAATTTCATTATTAATTTGTCCCCTAGAAATTAATTTGAATTTATGCTTGTGCTGCTCTTTATTATATTATTTTTTAATTGTATTTTTTTTATTATTTTGTATTTTTTATATAAGAAACTGTTGCTTTTACAATAGGTATTTACCTTTTTTTAGTAAGGCTTGAGAGGATAGAACCCACCAGATGACGGAATGTCCTATTGGTTGTAATTTCACGGACCAGACAACCTAGGAAGTAACACGCGCTCTTCTCTCGCTCTCTCAATTGGACAGTACGCATGGCGCATGCCTCCGTATTCACGGCATGCATTTAAATGTAGACGCTACTTGTCCTAATCCATCAGTACACTAGGTCTTCTAGGAAACTGCGCATTAATTGTTTCTGCCCCTTCAACGTTCCCTCACGGTTACTCACCACGATCTCATCTTCTTTCTCCATCCTCTTCATTTCTTTCATCAACCTTTTGCCCAGAAAACCTTCATCACTCAACAGTTGCTTCCTCCTCCTGCATCAATTGGCACGAATCAAAATGACTGTAAATACGCAAAAAATCCTGCAAGAACCTGAGGAAAAGACTCAACGATGTGCTACTCAAGCCACTAGTCAGATTATAGATGAAGAAAACCAATCTGAAGAAACTCCATGAAACACCATTTTCTTCATCTCAACCATCCAATCTCCACCCCCAAATCGTCAAAAAATTCCTCCTCTCAAACCCTTCCAGGCGCTCCCAGAATCAAATGTCGGTAACCGTTTCGACCAAAAAGGCAACCCCTCAGACAACATCGATTCATTGTCATCAACTTCTGTGATTCAGAGACCACTCCTCCATGTTGATATCCAGCACAACAACCTCCTCCGCAAAACAGTTTCCAAAACTCCAACATCCAAAATGACCAAACCACCTTCATCATCCATAAAAATTCTGCAAACTTCATTGTTTGATTTCGGTACGAAGTAGAATCGTCCTACACTTCAAAATGGCAAAAACAAGTCATGGTCAAATGAAAAATCATTGACCTTGTTGAATATTAAACAAGGGGATTCAAGCATTGAAGAAATTTTGAACAACTTGCTGACCTCATTCTATCAAATCAATGAACCACAGTTCCCTCACAAACCTCCTAACCATGGTGGCCTCAACCTCGTCCCCTTGTGTCCTCCTTCACAATATCTGTGTCCACTCCATCACTCCCTGGCTGAATTGTTTGAAGAAAGTCACAGAAATGGATTCTGAGATTATCATCAATGTGATTACTGTACTCCTCTTCATTGGGTTCATGTTTTTTCCCTTCATGCTGAATGCGTTGTATTGGGATCGATCTGTCCCTTGGGAATGATTTTAACAAAAATAATTCATTTTTTTTCAAAATCCCACTTGAGGGATAAACATTCCCCATCTACTCAACAACACTTTTTCTATGAAGAACTACAGATGAACGATTCAAAATGATGACCGTCCTGCCTCAAAGAAAAGAAAAAACTCGTCTTCCTCTGTTTTTCTCAAAAACTCTGAAGATGAACGCACCTCATCCTCCACTGAGATACACATCACCACTACCAACCTCTCCACTGCATAACTTCTCTCTAATCCTAAACTTCCTTCTCCTGCCTCACGTGTCCCCCACAAAACTCAGTCTACACCAAACCACAAACTGACTCCACTCGTGAAGCCGATTCCTATCGCCTAAGGATGCCTCAAATCAACTTTCTCCTCAAACAATGGAGATGGTGAGGAGTTAATACTTTGATCTGAATCTATCTTATCCTCCATTCTCATGACGGAATGTGCCTTGGCTTCTCCTCCCACTGAGCCAGTGGATGAAGAGTAATCCCCACCAGATTTTTTCGCAACAAATTCCTCTTCTGCAAACTTTGACAAAACTGGCCAAATCCTCGTCCCTGAGGTACAACAGGTTATTTATTCCCTTGACTCCTTTCTTTACTGCCAACAACTCATAACCAGTCAAAGACAAGGCTGGGAGCTCTCAGAATAAGAGTTTCCAGTGTGAAATGATCAGCCTAAAAGGCTCGGTTCCTAGCACAAAGATTGGGGAATACAGAAGCAGAATGAAACTATCCTCATAATTAATTAGGAAAGACCTAGAAAAATTCTTCCACGCTTCACTCATTTTTCGAACTGCCTTGGTTCAATTTTGGGCCTCATTTGAATGGGTTACCAAAAACACTGGTTCTACTATTCCTCCTGGAGATCATCCTCCTGACTACAGCCCAGCCAAACTCTGATGTTTTCCTTCTCCCTCATCCCTCTCAGTGAAACCAGCCACCTCAGATTAAAATATGTGTGTGATTTCTTTTGCTGCTGCCAAATTCAGGGGGAAGAATGATTATGTTTTTATTGTGTATGTCCTATGATTTAGTGATTTATGTTTAATACTATTGGTGGTATTTGTAATTTGCTTATGAACCATTTTATGCTTTGTTTGAACAACTTTTAAAATTATTATCTAATTATCATGATGTCATTTGTAAATGATTACAAGTCATGTTATTTCAAACACTTTGGCATACATCTAGGGGGAGAGATTTAGTTTTAAAAATTATTACACCATATAATTGAGGGGGAGCATAAACATTTTATCTTTGTCTTATTAAAAATCATAATCTAAGATTTTGGTCATCATCAAAAAGGGGGAGATTGTTTGAGAACAGAATATCTCTCAAAAATGATTTAATGAAATAACAAAATTACTTTAAGAGAGATATGATTTGGTTATGACTAACAAATTGTTTGCTCTCTTGGTGATTATTCATATAAGATAAATAAGTTATAATCATTTAAGGAAGAGAAGGAAAAAAGTTGATTTTGGCCTGACGAGATGGAAAACCCTCGTGAGGAATGGGAAAATGCTGCAAGTCGCGAGGATGGGGAAATTGGTTTGCAAGTTGAAAAACTCCAAATCTAGACAAATTTCTGATTTCTCACCAGAATAAATTGTGTTTATTCCATTGTATAAACCAAATGTCAAAACATGAATTAAACAAAGCATCAAAAAGTAAAGGAGTCCAAAAGGGTCAAAAGAAAAATTGGAATTAGGCTAGAATCTAGTATTGTAAAGGATAGTGCTAGCAAAAGTGAAAGCCAACCTTATCAAAGGCATTGCAAACGGTCAAAAATCTGGAACATTTAATGGGCTTGCACGGTTTTAATTCATAAAAAAAGTCCAGAGTTATACAAAAGGCAAAACTTGAAAAACAAGCCAAAAATTGGAAAAATCCACATGTTGCTGCCAAGATCTGATCCTCGGACTGAGTATATGAAGTCTTCATGTCATTAAAGTGCTTTCTTCTTTCTCTTGTCACATCCAAACCTCAAAAAGATGAAGCCAGCCTAGAACCTTAAAAGGAACCGCAAAATAATGGCAAGCTCAGAAAAAACAGCTTTGCACTTGATTAAAAGAGGAAAAGCCAGGGAACATGTCAAGATCAAATAGCTATGCTCAAGGAGGATGGGTTCTTTGCCTAAGCCTAAACAAAAGCGAGTGCAGTTCTGTAATTTATGAAAAGCTGGAATCCTTTGAAAAATGAGTCCAACGGTCATTCAAAAGGCGTTGGGATTCCTATAAAAAAATTGCCATAAAACAAGCTTCTCATTGGGATACCATGACACAAACACCAACTTTGCATTAAAAAAGATCAAAGGCCATCTTAAGCTTTCAAAGAAGCAAATTCAACAAATCCCCTTTTCCCCCTCATTAATTTCTTTGATCCTACATTATATCCTTGTATTAATTCCCTTTGAGAAAGGGAGTATTTAATATCAATCACTCTTCATTCTACCTTGTAAATTTCCCTAGTGGAGTGAAGCTTGGAAATAATTTGGAAAATGATTTGTAAGCTTGGTGAAGGCTTGGATAATCACGTTTTAATCACCTCGGGTTGAGGATTTGAAAATTCTGTATTGAAGTTAGTGAAATCTCACAAAGTTGTGTGAGGCACTGGACGTAAGGCCAATCTTTGGGGTGGAAAACCAGTTTAAATTGTGTGTTGTTCCCCGATATCTGCTCCCTAACTTTATTACTTCCAGCTTAGATTCTAACGATATAAAATTCCCATCCTCAAAGCTAGCCAATCCCAGGCGGAGAGGGATTATTTTTAAAAAAACACCTTAAATTTTTTAACAAGCATAAATTTCCCATATTCAACCCCCCCCCCCCCCCCCTTCTAGTGAATATTTAGCTACAACAAAACCCTATCCCGAAACCCCCAAAACTAAAAACCTGAAACTCTACCACGAAATGCATAAACCCAAAATACCAAAATGAAACCCCTAAATCCTACACCTAAACCCCAAAACCCTAAACCCTATCGCCATAACCAATAACACCCAATAAAATAGATATATCAAATAAGTATATTTAAATCTTTATTGAGTGAGCAACATGGACGCTGTACTACTTACCATGGTTGAAAGAGCAATGGTACTTTGTTTTTTGCATGACCAACTTATTAGGGATTTACCAAGAAATTGGCAAGCACCACTTGTGCTTTTTCTTTCAACTTTGTCTCCCGCGTAGTCGGCATCACAATAAGCTATAAGGTCAAGATTGGAACATTTCTTGTACCAAATTCCCAGATTTATAGTACCAACAAGGTATCTAAAAATCCTTTTTACAGCTGTGAGATGAGATTCTTTAGGAGAGGATTGAAACCTTGCACAAAGACCGACTGCAAAGACTATGTCCGGTCTGCTTGTTGTTAAATACAGCAAGGATCCTATCATCCATTTGTATTCCTTTTCAGAAATAGGAGTTCCTTCATCATCTTTGTGGAGTGAGGAGGATGGGTGCATTGGAGTTCCCATACTCTTGGCAGAACTCATGTTGTATTTTTTGAGCAAATCCTTGGTGTATTTTTCTTGTGAGATAAAAATACCATCCTCTCGTGTTTGATTTGTAAACCAAGGAGAATTTTAATTCCCCCATCATACTCATCTCAAACTCGCCTTTTGCATGAGATTTGAGAATTCACACTTTTTTCATTTGTGGACCAATATAATGTCCATCGACCATATATTTGAACAATCAATAAATCTTATTTCAAGTGTTTTCTTGAAAAGAGTGTATCAATCTGTCCCTCTAATGAATCCTTTTTCTGTTAGAAAGAACTTTAACCTCCTCATCCTAGCTCTAGGAGCTTGCTTTAAACCGTAGAGCTTTTAAAGAGTTTGACACATGTTTTGGTCGTTTTTTCATCCTAACAGGAGGGTTGATGAACATTACACTTCTTCATTTAGACCCATTCCAAAAAGGCACTTCACATCCTTTGGGAATATTTTTATACCTTTATGAGTAGCATTAAGCTAAGAGGTTCTTATTGCTTCACAGTCTTGCTACGGGTGCAACACGTTTCATCATAATCTATTCCTTCTTGTTGGTTGTAACCTTGTGCCACTAGTCTTGCTTTAATTCTATGGACTTCTCCTCCTCATTAGTTTGTTTCTAATATCCATTTAGTTCCATAACAGATTTAGTCCAGAGGATGGGGTACAAGATTCCATACCTTGTTTCTTTCAAATGTGTGAGAGTTTCTTCCATCATAGCTTAACCCATGATTGTCACCAATAGTGATCAATGTCTTGGGTTCAACTTGTGATATCATGGCCATGTTGGAAGTATTTTCCCTTAGAGAGTTCTGGTTCCCACACCATCTTCAGTATTCCCAATGACTAGATCTAGAGGATGATGCATGACTGTTTTCCATCCTCTTGGAAGTTGTTGAGAGGTTGGATCAACTCATCCTCTGCGTGAGGACCGGGTACTTGTGAGGATGTTTTTCATCTTCTTCTCCTTATCCTTTTTCTCTAAACACAAGTCATCAAACTCATCAAAAATAACATGCATGAATTCCTCCACAATTTGAGTCCTAAGATTATATATTCTATAACCTGTTTGACGTTGTGGAGTATCCTAGAAAAATTCTTTATCAGATTTTTGGATAAACTTTCCTCCAAATTTTTTCATTATTAGGATGTAGGCATAACACCAAATATGTGAAAATAGGAAAATAATGGTTTTCTCCCTTTTCCATAATCATATGGAGTTTTGTTTCAAATTTTTTCTAATAGATGTACCGATTTAAATATAACAAGCGGTATTAATGGCTTCGGCCCAAAAATATTTCAATGTTGGCTTCATTTAAAATAGTTCTAGCCATTTCTTGGTAAAGTTCTATTTTTCCTTTCAACAACCCATTTTGTTGGGGAGTTCATTGGACAAGAAAAGTTGTGAGATAATACCATTTTCTCACAAAGTTTTTTTTCAAAAAAGATTCATTTTCAAATTCACCTCCATGGTCACTTCCCACCGAGACAATTTTTGAAACCTTTTTCATTTTGATCCCTTTTTGCAAAAATGGTGGAATGCCTCAAGGCTTCTCTTGTGTTATAAAAATAGAACCCAAGTAAAACGAGAAAATCATCAACAAGTACAAAGCCATATCTTTTTCCACTAAGACTTGGAGTTTTTGATAAGACCAAAGAGATCAATGTGAATGAGTTCAAGAGGATGATTTGTTGAAACAAGTTTTTTAGAGTGAAAACTACTTTTAACTTGTTTCCTTTCACACAAGCTTCACAAACTTTGTCTTTTTTCAAAATTAATTTTTGAAAGACCTTTTACTAATTCTTAAATTTGCTAATTTAGAAATAGTGTTTAAGCTTGTGTGACCGGGCTCGTTGTGCAAATCCATTTATCTTTCTCAATGGAAACAAAACAAGATTCAGTAGGTAAATCATCAAGATAAAGAGTCATATAAATTCTTTTTCTAAAACCGGAAAAGAAAACTCTACCCGAGGATGAGTGTTTAACCTCACATAGAGTTGGCTTAAAAATAACTTCAAAACCACTATCGCACAGTTGACTAATGCTTAGCAAGTTATGTTTTAAGTCATCCACATATTGAACATTTTCAATTTTTGCAGAATTATTCTTACCAATAATACATGTTCCTTTTATTTGAGCTTTATCATTATTACCAAATGTGACTGATCCTCCATCCTTTATCACCAATGACATGAAGCAGTGCTTATCTCCCGTCATATGCCTTGAGCAACCACTGTCCAAGTACCAAGGCTTTCTTTTGTTGATTAGAGGATGAACTTGTTTTAGAGTTTAAAAGAGACTTAGGTACCCATATAGTTTTGGGTCCTTGTTGGTTAGTTTTTCCTCTTTTGAGGATATTCCTTTTATGATGGCAAATAGAATCATGGTGCCCATGTTTACCACAGAATGAGCATGCTGCCTTTTCATTGTTAGCTTTCTTCTTAGCATGACAGATTTTGGAAGTATGCCCAAGTTTTTTGCAAAAGGTGCATTTAGGCCTATCCTCTCGTTTTTTAGGCAAGAAAAAGTTTTCATATAATTTTTGTTTTTGAGAGCTTTTAAAACCAATTCCAGCCTTGTCAAATATTCCAGATTGGGACCCCATTATCTTTTGAAATGTTTCTGTAGATTTGACAAGTTGGAAATATCATTTTTTAGTTCCATAACCTCAGTTTTTCAAAATTTCCTTTTCTGTATCCTCGTCAGGAGGATGCGTTTCAAGAATTTTTTGTTTCTCAAAATTTTGAAAGTGAGATTGCTGCAACTCTTGAATGATTTAACATATTCATCATTCTTTTTCTGTAGCTCTTCATTTTGTTTCTTTATCTCAACAAGTTGGGTTTTTTGAAACATGCATTTTTGAGATAAAGTGTATGAGTCATTTAAAAGGCTATCAAATTCAACTTCTAATTTTTCACAATTTGGACATAGATCAGAAATACTTACCTTGTCATTTTCTGATTTTTGCCATGAGACATAGGTTGGCCTCTTCTTCCTTTTCTTGCTCCGAGGATGACTCATCACTATCATCCCAAGTGATCATCATGGATTTGTTTTTGTATGGGAATTTTCTGGAGTTCCTTTTGTTGAGAGGACACTCAGTTTTATAGTGTCCCATCTTGTTGCATCCATAACAAGTTATTTGACTTTTGTCAATTTTTTTCTTTTTGAGGAGGTCCTCTATTCTGTCATCTTCTGTTTAGCATCCTCTGGATTTTCTGGAAATCAGAACGAGGTCATCCTCATCCTCAGACAGAGGATACTCTGCGCTTTCCTTTTTTATGACATCTTCATTCTTCTTGGAGCTTTCTGTTTGGCTGGTTTTTAGAGCAATCATTTTTTCCCTTTTTGTTGGTTTATCAGCCAATAACAATGGTTCATGAGCTCTTAGAGTTCCAACCAAATCTTCTAATTTCATGTTGGTCAAATCTCTTGCTTCTGTAATGGCAGTTACCATTGGCCTCCATTCTTTTGGTAAACTTCTTAGGATCTTTCTTATCCTTTCTTGAACGGAGTATACTTTTCCAAGAGATCTCAAGTTATTCAATATGATGGTTAACCTTGAGAACATTTCATCAATAGTTTCATCCTCCTTCATTTCGAATAGTTCGAAATCCCTTACTCCCATATCTATCCTTGCTTCTTTTACATGACTTGATCCTTCATGATGAATTCTTAGAGTATCCCATAGCTCTTTAGCGTTTTTGCATTCTTCAACTCTGTCATACTCTTCCCTGCACAAAGCACACGTTAGAAATAAATGAGCTTTAGAGTTTAGGAGTACCTTTGCATTTTCATCAGCCGTCCATTGTGCTTGAGGTTTCTCATCGGAGGTTGCATCTGCGTTGTTGGTCCTGATGACATGATCTCCATTTTCCACCACAGACCACATGTTGTTGTCTTGTGATAAGAGAAATAGCCTCATCTTAGCTTTCCAATGATAGTAATCTGTACCATCAAAGTAGGGAGGTCGGCTGGATGATCCTCCTTCAGGGATGTACTTAGCTTTTGACATATTTCTTTTTGGATCTTTTTCTCTTACACTGTTAGGTGTATTTTTTAGAGAACCTTGCTCTGATGCCAATTGTTGTAGCTAAATATCACTAGAAGGGGGGGTTGAATATGGATTTTGCTGTTAAAAATATTATAAGTGTTTTTAAAACTATCCTCTCGCTGAGGATGGCTAGCTTGAGGATGGAATTTTTAAATCGTTAGATCTAAGCTGAGTATAAAAGTAGGAGCAGAATATGAGGGACACACACACAATTTTATACTGGTTCACCCAAAGATGGCTACGTCCAGGCCTCACACCCTTGTGAGATTTCACTAACTTTCAAACAGATCAATCCTAAACCCGAGGATGATTACAAACTGTGTATTATCAAGCTTCACCAAGCTTACAATCAATTTCCAAATATTTCCAAGCTTCACTCACTAGGAAATTACAAAGTAGAATGAGAGTGATTGATACTTAATACTTTCTCAAAGGATATACAAAGATATAATGTAGGATCAAAGAAAGTAATAAGGGAGGATGTGATTTGCTTCTTGAAAGCTTTAAGATGCTTGATCTTTTTATGCAAGTGTGTTGTGTGTCATCCAATGGAGAGCTTGTATGCATTTTATAGAGATCCAAGCCTTTGATGACCGTTGGAGCTCATTTTCAAAGGATCCAAGCTTTTCATCAAAATTACAGAACTGCCACTCAGCTTGTTAGGCTTAGGCAGAACCCATCCTCTTGCAGCATAGCTTTGATCTTGACATGTCCTTGATTTTTCTCTTTAATCAAAGTGCAAGGCTGTTTCTGAGCTGCATTTTTCGAAGTCTTTAAGGTCTAGGTTGGCTTCATCTTTTGAGGTGATGTGGACAAGAGAGAAAAAGCCACTTTATGACATATGACTGTCATACTCAGTCCGAGGATCAGATCTGGCAGCAACATGTGATCTTCCATTTTTGGCTTGTTTCAAGTTGCCTTTTGTTAACTTGACTTTTTTATGAATTAAAACGTGCAAGCCCATTAAATGTTCAGATTTTGACCTTTGCACATGCTTGATAGGTTGCTTTCACTTTTGCTAGCCTATCCTTTACATACTAGATCTAGCCATATTCACATTTTTCTTTTGACCTTTTGACTCTTACTTTTGAGTGCTTTGTTTATTCATGTTTGACATTGTTATACAATGGAATAAACACAATTATTCTGGTGAGAAATCAGATTGTCCAGATTTGGAGTTTTTCAACTTGCAACAATTTCCATCCTCGCGCTTGCAGCAATTTCCATCCTCACGAGGGTTTTCCATCGTCAGGCCAAAATCACTTTTTCCTTCTTTTTGCCTTAATGATTAATAACCTATTATCTTAAATGAATACACTCAAGAGCACATGTTAGTCATTAACCACAATCATAATCTCTTAAGTAATTTTGTTATCATTAAAAGCATTTGAGAGATTTTGTCTCAATAGGTTTATGGTTTAGGATTTTGGGTTTAGGGTTTCTGGTTTTAGGTTTAGAGTTTTTGGTTTTGGGTATAGGATTTCTGGTTTTGGGTTTTCAAGATTAGGGTTTAAGGTGTTAGGGTTTAGGGTTTGGGGTTTCGGCTGTAGGGTTTAGGATTTCGATTTAGAAATTTCGGATTTTGGGGATTAGGGTTTCAGGTTTTGGATTTCGGAATTAGGGTTTCAGGTTTCGGGATTAGGGTTTCAGGTTTTTGGAATTAGGGTTTCAGGTTTCAGAATTAGGGTTTCTGGTCTTAGGTTTATGGTGTGAGGTTTTGAGTTTTGAGTTTAGGGTTTAAGGTTTAGTGTTTAAGGTTTAGTGTTTATGAGTATTTTCGTTGGGAAATACAACATCAAAACGATGATAATAATAATAATAATAATAATAATATAATAATAATAATAATAATAATAATAATAATAATAATAAATAATAATAATAATAATAATAATAATAATAATATAATAATATATAATAAAATAGAGTTGTCAATAAATATTTAATTATTACTTTATTTGACAACTCTATTTTACTATATGTTATTACTATATAACGAAAATAATAATAACATATAATAAAAGAGAATAGTAAAAAAAATATGTATTTATTGCTTATTTGATATTTACTTTTATTAGGGTGTTATGGTTTAAGGTGTTAGGATTTAGGGTTTGGGGTTTCAGGTGTAGGGTTTAGGGTTTCGGTTTTAGGATTTCGGATTTAGGGTTTTGGGATTAGGGTTTCAGGTTAATGGTTTAGGGTTTCTGGTTTTAGGTTTAGGGTATGAAGTTTTGGGTTTCAGGTTTAGGGTTTAGGAATATTTTCGTTTGGAATAAAACAACAAAACGAATATAATAATAATATATAATAAAATAGAATTGTCAAATAAAGATGTAATTATTACTTAATTTGAAAATTATATTTTATTATTTGTTATTATATCTTCGTTTTGAATACAACTATACAACGAAGATATATAACATATAATAAAATAGAATTGTCAATAAAAATTAATTATTACTTTATTCGATATCTATATTTTTATTAGGGTGTTATGGTTTATGGTCTTAGGGTTTTAGGGTTTGGGGTTTCAGATGTAGGGTTTTGGGTTTCAGATTTCGGGTTTAGGATTTCAGATTTAGGGTTTCGGTATTAGGGTTTAGGGATAATGGTTTATGTTTCAGGTATAGGGTTTTAGTGTTTAGGGTTTAGGATATAGGATTAGGTTTAGAACTATTTTGTTGGCAAAATATACACTACAAAACGAATATAATAATAACATATAATAAAATAGAGTTGTCAATCTTTAGAGAGGATTTTACAATTCAGCTTTTAACCAAAAGGATTTTCTACAAACGTTCAAACTATAATAACACTTATAGTCTTGAGTTACAAAGTGATGATTTAAGAGATTGGTAGAATCTGAGGATGCTCTACTTGTAAAATAGCTGAATGTTTTGTTTATGATTGAGAAGCTTTCAAGTATGTAAGTGATGAATTTTCTTAGCACTTGAAGTTCTTAATTTTTCCTTGAGCTTGAGGTTACTTTTATAGGCTTCAAGAAGGTTGATGACAACTAATTTGACTGTTGAAAAAGTGTGCAGCTGTCATGCGTCAATTTGACTAAAAACTAGAATTTTTTTTATCATGAATGTATGATCTGTAGCTTCTCATCTTGATTGTGATTTATGATCATTTATGTGCACATACATCTCAGAGATGTGCTTAATGTATTCAAATTAAGAGTGTATTTGATTCGTGCAAAACAGACTAGAGAATGAAGTACACATGCTGGAGATTGATTGTTAATATGTTGGAGAATGATGTTAGCATGCCAGAGATTAATTGTAACATGCTGGAGATGATGTTAACATTCTCGAGAATGATGTTAACATGATGGAGAATGATGTTCGCATGTTGGAGATTAATTGTAACATGTTAGAGAATGTTGTTAACATTCTGGAGACTGATGTTAACATGTTGGGAAATGATTATTGTCAATTTAGCTTTGAGTCATGCCTTTTAATGTTTGATCTTTTGGAGTGTTTGTTTTGTTGACGTGAGAGGTGTATATTCCTTGTAGATGTAGTAAAGATGCATTTATATTAGAACATAATATGTCAACCAATCAATCACAAACAATATCTTGTAAATATAACTATCAATTTGACATCTGATACAAGTTCTAACATTGATTTATAACAAGAAGTTGTTCCAATTGAATACTCATAAAAATACCCACATGCAAGGTTTGATTATTTCTAATCATCAATTTTCAGCCACAATCTATTCTAATAACTATCCTAACATGCATTAAAGGTGCACGAGAGAACTCACTTTTGTTGATTTGCTATTTGAATAAGGGAGAGTGAGATAACATGCTGATTTGTGTTGTGAATTGAGAGAATGAGCTTCCCCTGTAATCTCTATTTGGTCGTGAGAATGAGGAAGAAAGAACAATAAAAAATCTAACTTTTTGTTGTATTGGTTTATAAATAGGGGATGTTTAGTTGGATGATCCTATAAATGATGGATTTTAGTTCTTAGACTTGAAGATCTTCCAATTCCTAACTTTGGAGTCACTCTCAATATCACACGGTCTCCTTCTCAAATTTCAATGATCTTCTTTTTATTATCTACATTACTCTTCTATCTAATTTGTGCAATTTTCATATTTTCTTTAATTATCTTTAACTTGTTAGGTGATTTGTTGAATTAATATTTGGTCAAAAATCCCTAAAATATCCATAAAGTGCTTCATAGGGTGCGATGCATATGCTGGAATGATATTGTTATTACATGAATATTCTATTAAAGGTAAATGGTGACCCATCAAATTGCCTCATCATCTTCAAGAATACAAGCTTTGAACATGCTTCCAATTTTTGAATGATTCTCTCTCAGTATGAGCCATAGCGTTTGTGGGTGATATATTGTGCTAAGGTTCAACTTAGTTCCCTAGTAAAATGCTTTCCAAGGTCTATAATATAATTCGAGTCTTTGTCACAATTATATATGAAATAAAATTTTATTTAATCCAATATTTTTAGATAAACATTCATATATTTATATTTTAAATAAAAAAATCATATTTTAATATATTATTTTTAAATGATGAAACTAAAAATATATTGAAAACAATATATAAATGAAAAAATTACTATTATAATTATTAGGTTATCATCATTAATTACAGCCACAATTATCTTCAATCTTAATGTATTATTGTAATTATTTATTTATAATAAACTATAGAGACCAATTTAGCCACCACAAAGTTCACCTTCTTGTTTTTGACTAATAATAAAATTAAAACTGCTTGGTCATCATCTTCTTCTTCCCCACACAACAACAACACACATCCCCATGACACTTTTCATTTAAACTTCTCTCATGTTCTACAATCTCATAGTGCATCGTTTGCAACACTACGACCCTTGTAACCCACTCTTTCATTCCACTAAGAATCGAAACTCGAAAGGTTATATTTGTGGTACCGAAAAACAACCACCACTTCATACCGACATTCCGGCCACAACCAATGTTGTTAGGGTGAAAACCGAGGCCGCCTAAGAAATCCACACAACACCTTCTTTCAATGTTCTATGTACGAAAACAACAGCCCATTACCATTTGAAAAATGACATTTTGCCACTGATGCGAATCTGTTTAGAAAGTTCTGATCAGCTCGTTCGTCGTATTTGAAAAACCTATCTTTGTTTTTGGAATATTTGCGCCGAAACATTTGAGACGAGAAGAACTATTAGTTGCGCGTCATTCCAAAGTTGACGTCGAACCATTTCGAGGTTTTGGTGAGACCTTTCGTTGACTTTTGTTTTGTGTCGTTTTTGTCGTTGGTGCTGAAAGTCTCCATTGAGTTTGGAGGTTGTATGGAAGCTTTGGAATGAGGAGCAAAACCCACTCGAGTGGTAAAGCTCGATTTGAGGTAAAGTTTGAACTTTATTGATTGTAATAATGATATAGTACTAGTGAGACAGGTGAGATGTCTCATTTCCGTATGTAGTTTGGGGTGAAGACAAATGTCGAGTCATATAGAGTGTAACAATCAAAAAGGTTTTTGTAAGATTTTGATTTTTGTTAGGATTAGGAATTTGATTGTTTTAAATTTATACCTCTTTTTATGTGAGATTTTATGCTTGATTAGTGTTTAGTTGATGTATGGGGCGTATACTGCATTTATCTATATCTTTAATGTTGAATTTGAGTGTTAGCGATTGGATTGAAGCTGTGTTTATAGATGTAGTTCCACTCCCTTGGGTGTCATTATTTTATATTAAAATTTTGCCAATCCTCAACTGTATGTTTTTTTTCCATGATTTTTCTTACAGTTTATCTTAAATGCTGTGGCACTGTGTAAACTTATTAATTTGTTAGTTGTTCACGTTTAAGGGGTAGATGATATTAAAATGACTTGATACAGGTTTATGGATGATACTGTTTATAATGTCCCCTAGCATACAATGTTTACTTGACAGTCTGATGTGTGTTTTTCTGGTCTACTGAAATTTCAACCAGCTGCAACCATGAGTGATAAGGAGAAAGGACTTGTCCTCTCTGTGCTGAAGAGATGGATTTGACAGATCAGCAATTGAGACCATGCAAATGCGGCTACCAGGTTTGGTTTTATTTATATGTTTTTGTTATTGGGGAATAATCTGAAGGTTTTTATATAACCTGTTGGATAAGATAATGTTGTGTTTTTTTGTGTAAGGTTTCTTATCAATGGGTCACTTGATTTGTTGGTCCGTGTATATTTTTGTATCTGTTGATCTATTAACATTTGGTATTCTTCACTGCTTACTATTCTTCCCTCCCTGTCCTTTCTTAGTCCTATTTTATGCAGCCTTTAATCCTGTGTTTCCAAGAACCATTATTGTACAAGAGAAATCAAGTGGTTCTTGACCCACTGATTGAAGTTGCTCGGCCATTGCACTAGCACCATCAAATCTAAAAGCGCCAACACGGCTGCCATTCCTCCCTCTGAGTTGTTCAGCCAGTCCTAACCTATACAGAACTTGCGCTACAACACATTGTTTGGGTGTCTGCCCAACAAGCGTAATTGTAGCCGCAAAACTTCACCTAATCATTTGAAGTTTCTATCGAGTCCTCGTCTACTCCTCAGCTCCCCAGATGAAGGACTCATCCATTTTTGGTACTGGCAAATTAGATACACTATTATTGACCCGCGGCTGCTGCCACTACCCGTGGAGCAGGTTTCAATAATGGAGCTGCAGGTCCAAGGCCAGCAGGAGGAAAACAGAGTGGTGGTAGTGCAACAGATTTCAGACGAAGAAACAGGCTCGGTATCCGGTTTTTAGAATTGAGTGGTTTCTTTCTCTTTCGCATTTTTCTCTGGTATCGTTTTTTAGTCCCAACAACGGAAAAGTTTTCATAATTTGCCTAGATTTTATTCATTAGAATCTTTGACCGGTAACCTCCTCTGTACTAACTTGTTCTTCGGAATCAAGCAGTAGTCTGACAGAATCGGATCTCAGTAGCAGAGAGAATTTTTTGATAAGGATTGAGCTTTCAGCAGTATCAATCTTTACTTTCATCCACATTTCGAGAAGACTATCCGTTATCACCAATTGTTTCCAGATGCTCTGAAATTAATCCAGCGTTATTATTCTCAGTTTCATGATCATTACTATATTCTTTACATTCTGTATATATATATATAGGTATATAACATAATATATACATTTTATATATTATGTATGTGGTATATTTATATACACACGTATATATTATCTAACCCACAATGGTAACTTATATATATATATATCACTGGAATATATATATCTACACCACATGGTGTAATATAGATATATATACGTGATATATATGTATATCACGGTATATATATCTAACACATGGTGTATATATAATATAATAATATTATATTATATATTAAGTAATATATATATATAGATATATATCACATGTGTGTATATTCACCCACATAGTATTATATATTATGTATATCAAGTGATATATTTATCTACCCACATGGTGTGTATATATATATATCACGTATACGTGATATATATATCTGAACACATGGTGTATATATATATATATATACCACGTGTGTGTATTACTTTATTTGATAACTCTATTTTATTATATGAATGTGAATGTGAATGTGGGGTTGAGGGTTGAGGGTTTAGGGTTGAGGGTTGAGGGTTGAGGGTTTTAGGGTTTAGGGTTTAAGGGTTTAGGGTTTAAGGGTTAAAGGGTTTTAGGGTTTAAGGGTTTTAGGGTTTTAGGGTTTTAGGGTTTTAGGGTTTTAGGGTTTTAGGGTTTTAGGGTTTAGGGTTTAGGGTTTAGGGTTTAGGGTTTAGGGTATAGGGTATAGGGTATAGGGTATAGGGTATAGGGTAAGGGTATGAGGGTATAGGGTATAGGGTAATAGGTATAGGGTATAGGGTATAGGGTATAGGGTATAGGGTATAGGGTCTACGGGTATAGGGTTCAGGTATAGAGGTATATGGGTTAGGGTATAGGGTATATGGGTATAGGGTAATACGGGTTTGGGTATGGTATAGAGTATAGGGTATAGGGTATAGGGTATAGGGTATAGGGTATAGGGTATAGGTATAGGGTATGGGGTATAGGGTATGGGGTATAGGGTATGGGGTATGGGGTATGGGGTATAGGGTATAGGGTATGGGGTTTAGGGTTTAGGGTTTAGGGTTTAGGGTTTAGGGTTTAGGGTTTAGGGTATAGGGTATAGGGTTTAGGTTTAAGATTTAGGGTTTAGGGTTTATGGTTTATTATATATGGTTTAGGGTTTAGGGTTTATGGTTTAAGGTT
>PGTU02011430.1:0-30399 GCA_002896215.2 Cicer echinospermum | reverse complement strand
TGCATCAATAAGTTCATTTGTGTAATTGGATGAACAATTTAGGTTCATTTTCGTCCTCCCTAGCTTATTCTTGTCCAATTAGGTGTTTAACCAATCTTCCTGCATCCAATAGTTCATTTGGTATTGGATGAACATTTAGGTCATTTTCGTCCTCCCTAGGTTATTCTTGTCCAATTAGGGTTTTTAACCAATCTTGTGCATCCAATAAGTTCATTTGTGTCATTGGAAACATTTAGGTCATTTTCGTCCTCCCTAGGCTTATTCTTGTCCAATTAGGGTTTAACCTATCTTGTGCATCCAATAAGTTCTTTGTCATTGGATGAACATTTAGGTCATTTTCGTCCTCCCTAGGCTTATTCTTTTCCAATTAGGGTTTTTAACCAATCTTGTGCTCCAATAAGGTTTTGTGTAATTGGATTGAACATTTAGGTCATTTTCGTCCTCCCTAGGCTTATTCTTGTCCAATTAGGGTTTTTAACCAATCTTGTGCATCCAATAAGTTATTTGTGTCATTGGATAACATTTAGGTCATTTTCGTCTCTCCCTAGCTTATTCTTTTCCAATAACGTTTTTAACCAATCTTGTGCATCCAATAGTTGTTTGTGTCATTGGATGAACATTTAGGTCATTTTCGTTTCTCCTAGGCTTATTCTTGTCCAATTAGGTTTTTAACCAATCTTGTGCATCCAATAAGTTCTTTTGTAATTGGATGAACATTTAGGTCATTTTCGTCCCTCCTAGGCTTATTCTGTCCAATTAGGGTTTTAACCAATCTTGTGCATCCAATAGTTCATTTGTGTCATTTGATGAACATTTAGGTCATTTTCGTCTCCCCTAGGCTTATTCTTGTCCAATAGGTTTTTAACCAATTCTGTGCATCCAATAAGTTCATTTTGTGTAATTGGTGAACATTTAGGTCATTTCGTCCTCCCTAGGCTTATTCTTGTCCAATTAGGGTTTTTAACCAATCTTGTGCATCCAATAAGTTTTTGTGTAATTGGATAACATTAGGTATTTTCGTCCTCCCTAGGCTTATTCTTTCCAATTAGGGTTTTTAACCAATCTTGTGCATCCAATAAGTTCATTTGTGTCAATTGGATGAACATTTAGGTCATTTTTGTCCTCCTAGGCTTATTCTTGTCCAATTAGGGTTTTAACCAATCTTGTGCATCCAATAAGTTCATTTTGTGTAATTGGATGAACATTTAGGTCATTTTCGTCCTCCCTAGGCTTTTTTGCCAATTAGGGTTTTTAACCAATCTTGTGCATCCAATAAGTTCATTTGTGTCAATTGGATGAACATTTAGGTCATTTTCGTCCTTCCCTAGGCTTATTCTGTTCCAATTAGGGTTTTTAACCAATCTTGTGCATCCAATAAGTTCATTTGTGTACATTGATGAACATTTAGGTCATTTTCGCCTCCCTAGGCTTATTCTTGTCCAATAGGGTTTTTAACCAATCTTGTGCATCCAATATGTGTTTTATGTGTCATTTATGAATATTTATGTCATTTTCGTCCTCCCTGCTTATTCTTGTCCAATTAGGGTTTTTAACCAATCTTGTGCACCAATAGTTATTTGTGTCATTGGATGAACATTAGGTCATTTTCGTCCTCCCTAGGCTTATTTTTCCAATTAGGTTTTAACCAATCTTGTGCATCCAATAAGTTCATTTGTGTAATTGGATGAACATTTAGGTCATTTTCGTTCCCTAGCGTATTCTTGTCCAATTAGGGTTTTAACCAATCTTGTCATCCAATAGTTCATTTGTGTAATTGGATGAACATTTAGGTCATTTCGTCCTCCTAGGCTTATTCTTGTCCAATTAGGGTTTAACCAATCTTGTGCATCCATAAGTTCATTGTGTATTTGGATGAACATTTAGGTCATTTTCGTCCTCCCTAGGCTTATTCTTGTCCAATTGGGTTTTTAACCATCTTGTGCATCCAATAAGTTTCTTTGTGTCATATGGATGAACATTTAGGTCATTTTCGTCCTCCCTAGGCTTATTCTTGTCCAATTAGGTTTTTAACCAATCTTGTGCATCCAATAAGTTATTGTGTCATTGATGAACATTTAGGTCATTTCGTCTCCCTAGGCTTATTCTTGTCCAATTAGGGTTTTTTAACCAATCTTGTGCATCCAATAGTGTTTTGTGCATTTGAAATTTAGGTCATTTTCGTCCTCCCTAGGCTATTCTTGTCCAATTAGGGTTTTTAACCAATCTTGTGCATCCAATAAGTTCATTTGTGTCATGGATACATTTAGGTCATTTTCGTCCTCCCTAGGCTTATTCTTGTCCAATTAGGTGTTTTAACCAATCTTTGTGCATCCAATAAGTTCATTTGTGTATTGGATGAACATTTAGGTCATTTTCGTCCTCCCTAGGCTTATCTTGTCCAATTGGGTTTAACCAATCTTGTGCATCCAATAAGTTCATTTGTGTAATTGGATGACCATTAGGTCATTTTCGTCCTCCCTAGCTATTTCTTGTCCAATTAGGGTTTTTAACCAATCTTGTGCATCCAATAAGTTTATTGTGCTAATTGGATGAACATTTAGGTCATTTTCGTCCTCCCTAGGCTTATTCTTGTCCAATTAGGTTTTAACCAATCTTGTGCATCCAATAAGTTCATTTGTGTTAATTGGATGAACATTTAGGTCATTTTCGTCCTCTCCTAGGCTTATTCTTGTTCAATTAGGGTTTTAACCAATCTTGTGCATCCAATAAGTTCATTTGTGTAATTGGATGAACATTTAGGTCATTTTCGTCCTCCCTAGGCTTATTCTTGTCCAATTAGGGTTTTTAACCAATCTTGTGCATCCAATAAGTTATTGTGTCATTGGATGAACATTAGGTCATTTTCTCCTCCCTAGGCTTATCTTTCCAATTAGGTTTTAACCAATCTTGTGCATCCAATAAGTTCATTTGTGTCATTGGATGAACATTTAGGTCATTTTCGTCCTCCCTAGGCTTATTCTTGTCAATTAGGGTTTTTAACCAATCTTGTGCATCCAATAAGTTCATTTGTGTAATGGATGAACATTTAGGTCATTTTCGTCCTCCCTAGGCTTTTCTTGTCCAATTAGGGTTTAACCATCTTGTGCATCCAATAAGTTCATTTTGTGTCATTGGATGAAAATTTAGGTCATTTTCGTCCTCCCTAGCTTATTCTTGTCCAATTAGGTGTTTTTAACCAATCTTGTGCATCCAATAAGTTCATTTGTTATTGGATGAACATTTAGGTCATTTTTCGTCTCTCCCTAGGCTTATTCTTGTCCAATTAGGGTTTTAACCAATCTTGTGCATCCAATAAGTTCATTTGTGTCATTGGATGAACATTTAGGTCATTTTCGTCCTCCCTAGGCTTATTCTTGTCCAATTAGGGTTTTTAACCAATCTTGTGCATCCAATAAGTTCTTTGTGTAATTGGATGAACATTTAGGTCATTTCGTCCTCCCTAGGCTTATTCTTTCGCAATTAGGGTTTTTAACCAATCTTGTGCATCCAATAGTATTGTGTATTGGAAACATTTAGGTCATTTTCGTCCTCCCTAGGCTTATTCTGTCCAATTAGGTTTTTAACCAATCTTGTGCATCCAATAAGTTCATTTGTGTCATTGGATGAACATTTAGGTCATTTTCGCTCCCTAGGCTTATTCTTGTCCAATTAGGTTTTTAACCAATCTTGTGCATCCAATAAGTTCATTTTGTGTTATTGGATGAACATTTAGGTCATTTTCGTCTCCCGAGCTATTCTTGTCCAATTAGGGTTTTTAACCAATCTTGTGCATCCAATAGTTCTTGTGTAAATGGATGAACATTTAGGTCATTTTCGTCCTCCCTAGGCTATTCTTGTCCAATTAGGGTTTTTAACCAATCTTGTGCATCCAATAAGTTCATTTGTGTCATTGGATGAACATTTAGGTCATTTTCGTCTCCCTAGGCTTATTCTTGTCCAATTAGGTTTTACCAATCTTGTGCATCCAATAAGTTCTTTGTGTAATGGATGAACATTTAGGTCATTTCGTCCTCCCTAGGCTTATTCTTGTCCAATTAGGTTTTTAACCAATCTTGTGCATCCAATAAGTTCATTTGTGTCATTGGATGAACATTTAGGTCATATTTTCGTCCTCCTAGGCTTATTCTGTCCAATTAGGGTTTTTAAACCAATCTTGTGCATCCAATAGGTGTGTTTGTGTCATTTTATGAATATTTATGTCATTTTCGTCCTCCCTAGGCTATTCTTGTCCAATTAGGGTTTTTAACCTTTTCTTGTGCATCCAATAAGTTCATTTGTGTCATTGGATGAACATTTAGTCAATTTCTCCTCCTAGGCTTATTCTTTCCAATTGTGTTTTAACCAATCTTCATCCAATAAGTTCATTTGTGTCATTGGATGAACATTTAGGTCATTTTCGTCCTCCCTAGGCTTATTTGTCCAATTAGGGTTTTAACCAATCTTGTGCATCCAATAAGTTCATTTGTGTAATTGGATGAACATTTAGGTCATTTTGTCCTCCCTAGGCTATTCTTGTCCAATTAGGGTTTTTAACCAATCTTGTGCATCCAATAAGTTTCATTGTGTAATTGGAATGAACATTTAGGTCTTTTCTCCTCCCTAGGCTTATTCTTGTCCAATTAGGGTTTTTTACCAATCTTGTGCATCCAATAAGTTCATTTGTGTCATTGATGAACATTTAGGTCATTTTCGTCCTCCCTAGCTTATTCTTGTCCAATTAGGGTTTTAACCAATCTTGTGCAATCCAATAAGTTCATTTGTGTAATTGGATGAACATTTGGTCATTTTCGTCCTCCCTAGGCTTATTCTTGTCCAATTAGGGTTTTTAACCAATCTGTGCATCCAATAGTTGTGTTTGTGTCATGGATGAACATTTAGGTCATTTTCGTCGTCTTGTCCAATAGGGTTTTTTAAACAATGGTGTGGTTTGTTCATTGGATGAACATTTAGGTCATTTCGTCCTCCAAGGCTTATTCTTGTCCAATTAGGGTTTTTTAACCAATCTTGTGCATCCAATAGGTGTGTTGTGTCATTGGATGAACATTAGGGTCATTTTCGTCCTCCCTAGGTTTATTCTTGTCCAATTAGGGTTTTTAACCAATCTTGTGCATCCATAGGTGTGTTTGTGTCATGGATGAACATTTAGGTCATTTTCGTCCTCCCTAGGCTTATTCTTGTCCAATTAGGGTTTTTAACCAATCTTGTGCATCCAATAGGTTCATTTGTGTCATTGGATGAACATTTAGGTCATTTTCGTCCTCCCTAGGCTTATTCTTGTCCAATTAGGGTTTTTTACCAATCTTGTGCATCCAATAAGGTGTGTTTGTGTCATTGGATGAACATTTAGGTCATTTTCGTCCTCCCTAGGCTTATTCTTGTCCAATTAGGGTTTTTAACAAATCTTGTGCATCCAATAGGTTCATTTGTGTCATTGGATGAACATTTAGGTCATTTTCGTCCTCCCTAGGCTTATTCTTGTCCAATTAGGGTTTTTAACCAATCTTGTGCATCCAATAGGTGTGTTTGTGTCATTGGATGAACATTTAGGTCATTTTCGTCCTCCCTAGGCTTATTCTTGTCCAATTAGGGTTTTTAACCAATCTTGTGCATCCAATAAGGTGTCATTTGTGTCATTGGATGAACATTTAGGTCATTTTCGTCCTCCCTAGGCTTATTCTTGTCCAATTAGGGTTTTTAACCAATCTTGTGCATCCAATAGGTGTGTTTGTGTCATTTGGATGAACATTTAGGTCATTTTCGTCCTCCCTAGGCTTATTCTTGTCCAATTAGGGTTTTTAACCAATTCTTGTGCATCCAATAGGTTCATTTGTGTCATTGGATGAACATTTAGGTCATTTTCGTCCTCCCTAGCTTATTCTTGTCCAATTAGGGTTTTTAACCAATCTTGTGCATCCAATAAGTGTCATTTGTTGTCATTGGATGAACATTTAGGTCATTTTCGTCCTCCCTAGGCTTATTCTGTCCATTAGGGTTTTTAACCAATCTTGTGCATCCAATAGGTTCATTTGTGTCATTGGATGAACATTTAGGTCATTTTCGTCCTCCCTAGGCTTATTCTTGTCCATTAGGGTTTTTAACCAATCTTGTGCATCCAATAAGTTCATTTGTGTCATTGGATGAACATTTTAGGTCATTTTCGTCCTCCCTAGGCTTATTCTTGTCCAATTAGGGTTTTTAACCAATCTTGTGCATCCAATAAGTTCATTTGTGTCATTGGATGAACATTTAGGTCATTTTCGTCCTCCCTAGGCTTATTCTTGTCCATTAGGGTTTTTAACCAATCTTGTGCATCCAATAAGTTCATTTGTGTCATTGGATGAACATTTAGGTCATTTTCGTCCTCCCTAGGTTTATTCTTGTCCAATTAGGGTTTTTAACCAATCTTGTGCATCCAATAGGTGTGTTTGTGTCATTGGATGAACATTTAGGTCATTTTCGTCCTCCCTAGGTTTATTCTTGTCCAATTAGGGTTTTTAACCAATCTTGTGCATCCAATAGGTGTGTTTGTGTCATTGGATGAACATTTAGGTCATTTTTGTCCTCCCTAGGCTTATTCTTGTCCAATTAGGGTTTTTAACCAATCTTGTGCATCCAATAGGTTGTGTTGTGTCATTGGATGAACATTTAGGTCATTTTCGTCCTCCCTAGTCTTATTCTTGTCCAATTAGGGTTTTAACCAATCTTGTGCATCCATAGGTTCATTTGTGTCATTGGATGAACATTTAGGGTCATTTTTCGTCCTCCCTAGGCTTATTGTTGTCCAATTAGGGTTTTTTACCAATCTTGTGCATCCAATAGGTGTTTGTGTCATTGGATGAACATTTAGGTCATTTTCGTCCTCCCTAGGCTTATTCTTGTCCAATTAGGGTTTTTAACCAATCTTGTGCATCCAATAGGTGTGTTTGTGTCATTGGATGAACAATTTAGGTCATTTTCGTCCCTCCTAGGCTTATTCTTGTCCAATTAGGGTTTTTAACCAATCTTGTGCATCCTATAAGTTCATTTTGTGTCATTGGATGAACATTTAGGTCATTTTCGTCCTCCATAGGCTTATTCTTGTCCAATTAGGGTTTTTAACCAATCTTGTGCATCCAATAGGTGTGTTTGTGTCATTGGATGAACATTTAGGTCATTTTCATCCTCCCTAGGCTTATTCTTGTCCAATTAGGGTTTTTAATCAATCTTGTGCATCCATAAGTTCATTTGTGTCATTGGATGAACATTTAGGTCATTTTCGTCCTCCTAGGCTTATTCTTGTCCAATTAGGTTTTTAACCAATCTTGTGCATCCAATAGGTTTGTTTGTGTAATTGGATGAACATTTAGGTCATTTTCGTCCTTCCTAGGCTTATTCTTGTCCAATTAGGGTTTTTAACCAATCTTTGTGCATCCAATAAGTTGTTTGTGTCATTGGATGAACATTTAGGTCATTTTTCGTCCTAGCTTATTCTTGTCCAATTAGGGTTTTTAACAATCTAATGCATAGGTTCCATTATGATTTGGAAACATGTGTCCGATTCATGTAGTGACAACACCAGGTCTATCAGCATTGTCCTCCCTAGTAATTCTTGTCCAATTAAGGACAAAACATAATCTTGGCATCCTTCATAAGTGATCATGTCATTGGATGATCATTTAATCATTTTCGTCCTACAGAACCTAGCAGATTCTTGTCCAATTAGCATTACCAACCAATCTTTTTGAACATAAGGTGAATTTGTGATCATTGGATCAAATAAGATATAATTTTTTTCATTTTGGTATTTTGTCAGTGAAGTTTTCCAGACCAATCGAGTGGAAAATCGATTACTTGATGTAAACTGTTTATAAAATCGATTTTTGTCCTCCCTAGGCTCGATTAGGTTAGCCATCTTGTTCAGATTTTTTGGAAAATATTGTGTAAAAATCGTCCTCCATCGATTTGGAAAATCGATTGATTCAACATTCAGTTTTTTTTGACATTTTGTGCAATCGATTTTTTACATCGATTGTTTGGTGTAAAACGGAGGTCGATTTCGTCCTCGATTAGGCTTATTCTTGTCGTTGCGGATTTTTTACTAATCTTGTGACTCCAATACGAATCGATTTGTGTCATTGGATGTAACATTAAGGTCATTTTCGTCGATCCAAGGCTTATTCTTGTCCAATTAGGGTTTTAACAAAATCGATTGTGCATCCCAATAAGTTTGTTTGATTCATTGGAGAAAGTTTCAGTCATTTCGTCTCCATAGGCTTATTGCTCCTGTCATCTTCATCAGTTTTTAATTCTATCTTGTGCATCAATCAATTGTTTTGTGTCATGGCTCGTGTTAAAGCAATTTCAGGCACATCCACCCCTCTCCTTCTTCATCTTCTAATAGTGATTTTCCCTCACCACCTCAAACACTAACCAAGTGAGTTTGTGTCATGGATGACACACAAAATTCTTGCAAAGGACAAAGGAAAGGCTCCTGCTCCTATTCCAGAGAAGAACCAAGAAAAGAAAGGAACCATCCTATTTGATGGCTGATGCAATGAAAAGAGGTTGCTCAAAAGAGTCAAGTCCGTTCCTTCACCCCCTGTGCAAAGAAGAAAACCGTTTCTTCACCGTGCTAAGAAGGTCCCTGCACCAACAAAGGAAAAGGAACCTCAATCTGTCATCTCACCTGATCTTGTAAAGAGAAAAAATCCATGAAGCTAGGACAATGGATTTTCCCTATTTTCGACAGTGTAGAGTTTACTTTTCAGAATCATCTTAGATTCCATGGTCTTCAAAAACTTTCTTTCATCTACGCTTGACTGCTCATCCTAAGCTGATCAGAGAGTTTCTACTCGTCCTTCAAGTTTAACAGAAGACGGCTTCACTGCTCAGGTCAAAGGGAAGAAGATTACTATGACTTTCGACGACTTCTCTACATTATCAGGATTGCCTTTCTTGTGGCAAATCCATTGATGGTAGCTCAGAGGCTGATACTGCTGACCAAGGATGGGAAGAGACAATGGATAGACACACAGCAGTTAAAGACCTGATGGTTGATGGGTTTGTTGAATCGATCTCACTACCCATTGGTCAAATGAAGGTCCAGCATCGTATGTTGATGTATGCCTTGACACGCATGTTAGTGCCCAGATCAGGAAACCACGCAGTAGTTCAAAAGTTGGACATACTACTGCTGTGGGGATTATCAAAGGAATTAAGGATGAGCTGGACTTGGATAGTCCTCAGGCATATGTTGGAAGCTTCGCAGACTAAACTTATGCTACCTTATCCGCAGCTGATCACCAAGATTCTCAAACGCTTCAAGGTGTCTTTGGTAAATGAAGAATCTGTCAAGACCACCCTGGTTTTTGGAGAATCAATTGTGAATCAGATGCAATTGAAAAGGGTGCAAGGTATTTGGATGAGATCACAGCCTGCAGCTGAACCGGCACAGCCTCCACCTCCACCTCCGTCTCAACCAGAAACTGTCTCTGCTCCTCCTACTTTTGTTGATAAAATCTTGGAATTCATTGAAGCTCAAATGGCCCATAATGCCCAAGTGTTGGAATTTCAGTCTCGAGTGGAAGCACGTCTAAGGACTATGCAAGCCTCCTTGACTGCAGTTGTTCAAACTGTGGATGAGATTCAGACACATCTCGGCATCAAGCTCTCATTTGAAGATGTTGCAGACATTGGTCGCCAAGCAGCTGAGGAACCTACCCTAGATCCCTTAGTTAACCCTGAGACTCACGAAGAGGAGACACCTGCTGAGGGTAATACAGCGGTCTCAGCCCCTTCCTTAGATGATAGTGAGCCCCAGCCTAGCTTAGGAGATTAGGTTCTTAGGATCCATGCTGTTTTTGCAATGTCTTGCTGTATTTCCAGTGATTTTAATTAATGAATATGACAGTTTATTCCTTCTCTATGCATTCATATGATATGTTCATAACTTGCTTTGATTGTGTTGACAGTTTTTTTTAATACACAAGTTAAATAGTTTCAAACCCAATGCTATGTTCTGTAACATAGGGGGAGAAATTTTTTTCTGCCTTTTTGTCTTAAATGACAAAGGGGGAGAACAATTATAACTTGATGAACTTGATGCTTATGCTTATATTTATATATTGTTTTGACAATACATGCTCTAACTATTGTTAATTAATGTATGTTGTATTAATATGATCTGATCTGATATGTTCTGATACATGTTCTACATGCTCTGATCTGATCATAAATAATTTTATGTTAATCTGAAACTGCTCAAGTTACAATTTGGTTGAATTGTCAATTATGCCAAAAAGGGGGAGATTGTTGGATTTTGATCCTTTGATTCCTAATTTTGACATAATTAATAATTCAACCAATGTTCATACAATGCATGATAAATCTAATGTTTGAATTGAGCAAGATTTCAGGAACCATAATCAAACCCTACACACTTGGATCAAATTGCTTGGAACACAAGAAATCAACAAAAGTTGAATTCTGAACATGTAAATCGATTGGGAAATCGATTTCATAACAAGGGTGTAAGAAATCTTAAGTGTTTGTGAATGTGCAATCGATTAGGCAATCGATTAGATCAATTAAAAATGAAAAATGCACAAGTCAGTAGCCTCTGATTTGGAGAAAATCGATTGGTAAATCGATTGAACATTTCACAAATCAAACCTGATGGTAACACATCGATTGGTAAATCGATTGAATGAGTCACAGTGGCACTCCAGTGCTGAGGGAATCGATTGGCAAATCGATTGATAAAATATCATTTGAAAAATGACCTCACCTGTGACAAATACAATCGATTGGACAATCAATTGTTAACACTTTTAATTTTGACTAAGTTTGGTTGCAATCGATTGGGAAATCGATTGAACTAAACACCAGGTAAAAACTTTTCACCAAATCGATTGACAGTCGAATATCATGCCACTGTTTTGAAAACAATCGATTGGCAAATCGATTGATATCAAATAGCTGAGCCACTGTTTTGAAAACAATCGATTGGCAAATCGATTGATATCAAATAGCTGAGTCACTGTTTTGAAGTAAATCGATTGGCAAATCGATTGATATTAAAACTGAGTCATTGTTTTTGAACCACATCGATTGGCAAATCGATTGACATCAAAAACCTGAGCCACTGTTTTGAAACCAATCGATTGGCAAATCGATTGAAATAAACTTGTTGAAAACACAGTGAACTCTGAAGTGTGGCAAAGCGATTGAGTAATCGATTGAAAATAGTTTGATTAAAACAGTTTCCCAGAAATCGATTAGGCAATCGATTTATAAGGTCTGGACATGTTCTGATGAAAAGTATTGATTTAAAGAATCGATTGGTAAATCGATTAGCTTGTATAGTTTCAAGATTAAAGAAAACCAAGACTCGCGAAATCGATTGGCAAATCGATTAAGCATATGTTTTAACGTTAATAAATCGATTGAGGAATCGATTTAGTAGTTGGTTTTTCAGAAACTATATAAGATGTCTTTCAATCTTTATTCTCATAACTTGATATAACTTTTACATAACATTTCATAACTTTCATAATCTCTCATATGCTCTCAAAACTGTTCATAACAACAAACTAACAACTTCATAATTGTGATTACAGATCTCAATACAGTTTGTTGACAATCTAAGAGAAATGATAATGTGCTCATGAACAAGGCTTGAATATCCAGATTTGTGAAGAGCAACATTCATAAAGATTGAAGACCCTTTTGTTTACATCTTTTATTCTTTCTGTAATAAATCTTTGAACGAAATAGAACGCAAGAAAAGCCAGCTTGAAACTGGTGACTACTTTCTTGGTTGAGAGTGCTCAACAAGGAAGAGTTGTACTTTGATTCTGTGATAGGCTGCTGAGTGTCTTCAAGGATCAGAGGGTATTCAATAGGAAAGACATAATTAGAGATAGATAGGTTTCAGGGAGGAAACTGGACAATCTTGTAATTGATTCTTTCTATTGAAGGAGAAGAAAATCTGAAATCCGATTGGATTTTCAGGACTGGACGTAGGTTGTTGTGGAACAACCGAACCAGGATAAATCTCTGTGTTTTCTTCTCTAACTCTCTCTCTTTAATTTTCTATATTGCTAACATTGCATGCCTCAAAATTTAATTTCCGCTGTGCGCTTGACACTGATTAATTTGGTAACGAAAACTGATATATTTTCCTTTATTTCGAGGTCAAGATACCAACAATTGGTATCAGAGCTAACTTCTTGAGAGGTAAAACTTATAAGAAGATGGCCTCAACTGACGTTCTGGGAGAA
Source organism: Cicer echinospermum (assembly GCA_002896215.2). NCBI lineage: Eukaryota > Viridiplantae > Streptophyta > Magnoliopsida > Fabales > Fabaceae > Cicer > Cicer echinospermum. The sequence goes on along the minus strand of PGTU02011430.1, from coordinate 18,118 downwards.
GGCGCTTCGTTAGCACGACCACCAGCTTTCAACGGTACAGCCTACATGTACTGGAAGCAAAGAATGCTCATATTTCTTGAAGCAAGTGGCATAGATATCCTTGATGCTGTTGAAAACGGTCCGTACATTCCCAAGATTGCAGGAACTGACAACTCAATGATTATCAAGCCTAGAGCCGACTGGTCCGATGATGACAAGAAGAAGGTTGGTTTCAATGCGAAGGCGAAGAACATAATCACATCAGCCCTATGTGCAGAAGAGTTCTTTAGAGTATCCAATTGCAAATCAGCAAAAGAGATGTGGGACATCCTCCAAGAAACTCACGAAGGTACCACTGATGTTAAGAGAGCTCGTGTGAATACACTCATGCACGAATATGAATTGTTTAGCATGAAGAAAGAAGAGTCAATCAGTGATTTGCAAACCAGATTCACACACATAGTCAACAACCTGCATGCATTAGGAAAAGACGTGGATAATGAACAGCAGATTGGAAAGATTATGAGATGTTTAACCAGAGAATGGCAGCCAAAGATAACAGCCATAGCTGAGTCTAGAGATCTTGCTAAGATGACGACAGCAACACTATTTGGAAAGTTAAGGGAACATGAAATGGAATTACAAAGACTGGATGAATCAGAAATGGAAAGTAGGAAAAAGAAAGGTTTGTCTCTGAAGGTTCAAGCAAATCAGTCAAAAGTTGAATCCGATAGCTGCTCAAATGAATCCAGCAGTGACAATGAAGAACCAGAAATCGGACTGCTTGTCAAGAAATTTAAGAAATTTCTGAAAAAGAAAGATAACAAATTCAGAAAACCATCCAGCTCCAAGACTAGCGACAACAAGCAGATTACATGTTATGAATGTGGGAAGACTGGTCACATAAAATCAGAATGCTACAAATTGCAGAACAAAAATAAAGCTGCAAAATCAAAAGGCAAAGAGCCAGTCACCAAAACAAAGAAGGCATATATTGCTTGGAACGATAACGATGAATCCTCTGCCTCTTCGGATGAAGAAGAAGCCAATATGTGTCTCATGGCAAATTCAGATTCAGAATCAGAAAATGAGGTTAGTTCACAATCTAATCCAACCTATGATGAACTTCAAGAAGCTTTCAATGAATTGCATGATGATTATGTGAATTCCATAAAACAATTGTTAAGCACAAAGAAAATGCTTGAACAAGTGAATGTTGAGCATAAAGAAATTGAAAATTTATGTGAACAATTGAAAAAGGATTCACAAGAAAAATCAGCAAAATGCATTGAACTTGAACATACGGTTGCATCATTAAAATCTGATTTGTTAAAGTTTGCTAATAGTAAAGATAAACTGAATAACATACTTAGCAATCAAAGACATGTTCATGAAAAATCTGGTTTAGGATATACACCAAACATGCATGTTAAAAAGAATAAAAATAAATATGGTATTGGTTATATGCAAACCAGAAGTGTCAAACATGGTCAAAAATCTGCCATTGCTAAGAATATGTATGATATCTTTACTAAGCCAAATCACCATTCATCCTTTAAAGGCAAGTGTCATTTCTGTTGCAGAAATGGACATTTTGTGTCAAATTGCAAATTTAAAAAATTAGCCAATAAGGGATGGAAGCAAATTTGGAAAGCAAAGAAATCTGTGTTTGACACTAACCAAACAGGACCCAATTTAGATTGGGGACCTAAAACAAACTTCTGATTTTGTTTTGCAGGTGTGCTTGACATCCACTAAGCACTCATGGTATTTGGATAGCGGATGTTCGAAGCACATGACAGGGGACAAATCCAAATTTCTGTCCTTGACATTAAAGGAAGGAGGTTTTGTCAAATATGGAGACAACAATAGAGGAAAAATTATTGGAATTGGTGATATAGGCAATGAGTCAACAACAGTGATTAAGAATGTATTATATGTTGAAGGACTCAAGCATAACTTGCTAAGCATAAGTCAGCTATGTGACAAAGGTTTTCAAGTAAGTTTTTCATCACAATCTTGCATTATTGAGCATAAAGATGACAAAAACATAAAGCTGATTGGTGACAGAATTAACAACATCTATATGTTGGATTTCAATTCTGTACCAAGTGCTGTATGTTGCTTGTTATCAAATCAAGATGAAACATGGTTGTGGCACAAACGCATTGCTCATATTCATATTAATCACTTGAATAAGCTTGTTAGCAAACAGCTAGTAATAGGACTCCCCAATAGGAAGTTTTCTAAGGATAGGTTGTGTGATTCATGTGAGAAGAGTAAACTGGTTAAGACTCCGTTTCCCTCTATAGATTTGGTTAGAACAAATAGAGTTTTACAACTAGTTCACATGGACCTTTTCGGACCTGCCCAAGTTAAGAGTTTAGGTGGGAACCTATATGGATATGTGCTGGTTGATGATTATTCTAGATTCACATGGACTTACTTTTTAGCTCATAAAAGTGATACATTTTCTGTTTTCAAAAAGTTTGCTGCTTTAGTACAAAATGAAAATGATTTGAAAATTATTTCAATAAAAAGTGATCATGGAGGTGAATTCCAAAATGATCTTTTTCAAAGCTATTGTGAATCAAATGGAATCAATCACATGTATTCAGCCCCTAGGACACCACAGCAGAATGGGGTAGTGGAGAGGAAAAATAGATCCCTAGAAGAGTTAGCTAGGACCATGCTTAAAGACTCCAACCTACCTAAGTACTTTTGGGCAGATGCAATTAGTACAGCCACTCATATTGTGAATAGAGTACTGATTAGACCCCTTCTTAAGAAAACACCCTATGAGCTTTACAAGGGTAGAAAACCAAACCTGTCTTACTTTAGAATTTTTGGTTGTAAGTGCTTTGTTTTGAACAATGGCAAGGAACACCTAGGAAAGTTTGACCCTAAGGCAGATGAAGGAATCTTTCTAGGATACTCCCAAACTAGTAAAGCCTATAGAATCTACAACAAAAGAACAAAAACCATAGAAGAGTCAGTTCATGTAAAGTTTGATGAATCTTTTACAGAAAACTTGAACAAAACTCCTTCTAAGGTTAATGATATTGTGGATGATGTTGTAGAATCTGAACCCCTAGAACAACCTATAGCTGATCCTCTAACTAGTGCTGACCCTATAGAACCTATAGAAACCAGTGAGTTACCTAAGGAATGGAGATTCAATAGAAACCACCCCTTAGACAACATCATAGGTGACATTTCTAGAGGTGTGTCAACTAGAGGAAACCTTAGAGAGTTCTGTAACCTCACAGCCTTTGTGTCTCAGATTGAACCTAAGAACATTAAGGAAGCCCTTTTAGATAGTGAGTGGATACTTGCTATGCAAGAGGAGTTAAACCAGTTTGAGAGGAACAAAGTGTGGAACTTGGTACCTAGGCCAGAGGGTAAGCATGTTATAGGAACTAGGTGGGTGTTCAGAAATAAGTTAGATGAGAATGGTGTGATAACTAGGAATAAGGCCAGATTAGTTGCAAAGGGTTATAGTCAAGAGGAGGGAATAGACTTTGATGAGACCTATGCCCCTGTAGCTAGACTAGAAGCCATAAGGATTTTGTTGGCCTATGCATGTATCATGGACTTCAATCTATATCAAATGGATGTGAAGAGTGCATTTCTTAATGGAGACCTACAAGAGGAAGTTTTTGTGAGCCAAACACCAGGTTTTGAAAATCCAGATTTTCCTAACCATGTGTATAAACTCTCAAAGGCCCTCTATGGGTTGAAACAAGCTCCAAGAGCTTGGTATGAGAAACTCAGCACTTTCCTCATTCAACAAAATTTTTCTAGAGGAAATGTTGATAAGACACTCTTTACAAAAACTATTGAAAATGACATCTTGCTGGTCCAAATTTATGTTGATGACATTATATTTGGATCAACAAATGACAAGCTTTGCAAAGAATTTGAAAACTTGATGAAAGGTAAATTTGAAATGTCAATGATGGGTGAACTATCATACTTCTTGGGATTTCAAATTAACCAAACCAAGCAAGGCATTTTCATTAGTCAATCCAAATATTGTTCTGATTTGTTAAAGAAATTTAACTTTGATAAGCTTAAGTCCATTGATACACCCATGAGTCAAGGAAATTTCTTAGACCGAGATGAGTTAGGTAAGCCTGTAGATGTAACCAGATTTCGTGGTATGATTGGATCTCTGCTCTACCTTACAGCAAGCCGACCCGATATTATGTTCAGCGTTTGCATGTGTGCACGGTATCAATCGAATCCGAAGGAATCTCACTTCACTGCAGTAAAGAGAATTTTCAGATACTTAGTAGGTACTAAGAACCTTGGTTTGTGGTATCCAAAAGGTTCAACATGTACTTTGGTTGGGTATTCAGACTCAGATTTTGCTGGTTGTAAGCTTGACAGAAAGAGCACTTCAGGTACATGTCATCTACTTGGTAATTCTCTAGTGTCCTGGTTTAGTAAGAAGCAAACAAGTATTGCTTTGTCTACTGCAGAAGCCGAATACATAGCAGCTGGGAGCTGTTGTGCTCAGATCTTGTGGATGAAACAGCACCTAATGGACTTCGGTGTTGATTTGGGAACGGTGCCGATCATGTGTGACAACACCAGTGCTATCAGCATAACAAAGAACCCAGTAATGCATTCAAGGACAACAAAACATATTGAGGTAAGGCATCACTTCATAAGAGATCATTTTCAGAATGGAGTCATCAAACTTGAATATGTGAATACTACAGAACAACTAGCAGATATCTTCACGAAAGCATTACCAAAAGAAAGCTTTTTGAACATAAGGATGAAACTAGGGATCATTGATCCTAGTGAGATATAAGTTTTTTTGTGATTTTGGTATTTATCAGTGAAGGTTTCCAGGTTAATCGAGTTGGAAATCGATTACTTGATGTAAACTGTTTATAAAATCGATTTGGAAATCGATTTGGTTAGCCCAGAGTTCAGATTTTTGGAAAATATTGTGTAAAAATCCCGAGCATCGATTTGGAAATCGATTGATTCAGTGTTCAGTCATTTTTACATGTGGGACAATCGATTTGGACATCGATTTAGTAAAACGGACAATCGATTTGGGAATCGATTAGGAATATGACCGTTGCGGATTTTTAACTAGCCGTTGGACTTAATAATTACGAAATCGATTTTGGGATTCGGTGTAACGGTAACCCAATCGATTTGGCAATCGATTTACAAGGGTTAAAGTATAAAAAGGAAAGAACAAAATCGATTTCTTCATCCCAGTTTTCCAGATTTTCCAGAAAGTTTCAGTTTTTCACTCTGTCTGCTTCATTGCTCTGCATATTCATCAGTTTAATCATTCTATCTACCTACATTCAATCAATTGTTTTGTGATCATGGCTCGTGTAAAGCAAACTCAGGCACACACACCCTCTCCTTCTTCATCTTCTAATAGTGAAACTCCCTCACCACCTCAAACACTGACCAAAAGAGTTCCGATCCCGACACACAAAATTCTTGCAAAGGACAAAGGAAAGGCTCCTGCTCCTATTCCAGAGAAGACCAAGAAAAGAAAGGAACCTCCTACGGAAAAATTGATGGCTGATGCAATGAAAGAGGTTGCTCAAAAGAAAAAGAAGCAAGTCGTTCCTTCACCCCCTGCAAAGAAGAAAACCGTTTCTTCACCACCTGCTAAGAAGATTCCTGCACCAACAAAGGAAAAGGAATCTCAATCTGTCATCTCACCTGATTTTGTAAAGAGAAAAATCCATGAAGCGAGGACAATGGATTTTCCCTATTTTGACAGTGTAGAGTTCACTTTTCAGAATCATCTTAGATTCCATGGTCTTCAAAACTTTCTTTCATCTACGCTTGACTGCTATCCTAAGCTGATCAGAGAGTTCTACTCGTCCTTCAAATTAACAGAAGACGGCTTCACTGCTCAGGTCAAAGGGAAGAAGATTACTATGACTTTCGACGACTTCTCTACATTATCAGGATTGCCTTTCTATGGCAAGTCCATTGATGGAAGCTCAGAGGCTGATACTGCTGACCAAGGATGGGAAGAGACTATGGATAGACACACAGCAGTGAAAGACCTGATGATTGATGGGTTTGTTGAATCAATCTCACTACCCATTGGTCAAATGAAGGTCCAGCATCGTATGTTGATGTATGCCTTGACACGCATGTTAGTGCCCAGATCCGGAAACCACGCAGTAGTTCAAAAGTTGGACATACTACTGCTGTGGGGATTATCAAAGGAATTGAGAATGAGCTGGACTTGGATAGTCCTCAGGCATATGTTGGAAGCTTCGCAGACTAAACTTATGCTACCTTATCCGCAGCTGATCACCAAGATTCTCAAACGCTTCAAGGTGTCTTTGGTAAATGAAGAATCTGTCAAGACCACCCTGGTTTTTGGAGAATCAATTGTGAATCAGATGCAATTGAAAAGGGTGCAAGGTATTTGGATGAGATCACAGCCTGCAGCTGAACCGGCACAGCCTCCACCTCCACCTCCGTCTCAACCAGAAACTGTCTCTGCTCCTCCTACTTTTGTTGATAAAATCTTGGAATTCATTGAAGCTCAAATGGCCCATAATGCCCAAGTGTTGGAATTTCAGTCTCGAGTGGAAGCACGTCTAAGGACTATGCAAGCCTCCTTGACTGCAGTTGTTCAAACTGTGGATGAGATTCAGACACATCTCGGCATCAAGCTCTCATTTGAAGATGTTGCAGACATTGGTCGCCAAGCAGCTGAGGAACCTACCTAGATCCCTTAGTTAACCCTGAGACTCACGAAGAGGAGACACCTGCTGAGGGTAATACAGCGGTCTCAGCCCCTTCCTTAGATGATAGTGAGCCCCAGCCTAGCTTAGGAGATTAGGTTCTTAGGATCCATGCTGTTTTTTGCAATGTCTTGCTGTATTCCAGTGATTTTAATTAATGAATATGACAGTTTATTCCTTCTCTATGCATTCATATGATATGTTCATAATTTGCTTTGATTGTGTTGACAGTTTTTTTATATATACACAAGTTAAATAGTTTCAAACCCAATGCTTATGTTCTGTAACATAGGGGGAGAAATTATTTTCTGCCTTTTTGTCTTAAATGACAAAGGGGGAGAACAATTATAACTTGATGAACTGGATGCTTATGCTTGAACTGGATGCTTATGCTTATATTGGTTTGATTTTTTTTCTGACATTGTCAATACATGCTCTAACTATTGTTAATTAATGTATGTTGTATTAATATGATCTGATCTGATATGTTCTGATACATGTTCTACATGATCTGATCTGATCATAGATAATTTTATGTTAATCTGAAACTGCTCAAGTTACAATTTGGTTGAATTGTCAATTATGCCAAAAAGGGGGAGATTGTTGGATTTTGATCCTTTGATTCCTAATTTTGACATAATTAATAATTCAACAATGTTCATACAATGCATGATAAATCTAATGTTTGAATTGAGCAAGATTTCAGGAACCATAATCAAACCCTACACACTTGGATCAAATTGCTTGGAACACAAGAAATCAACAAAAGTTGAATTCTGAACATGTAAATCGATTGGGAAATCGATTTCATAACAAGGGTGTAAGAAATCTTAAGTGTTTGTGAATGTGCAATCGATTAGGCAATCGATTAGATCAATTAAAAATGAAAAATGCACAAGTCAGTAGCCTCTGATTTGGAGAAAATCGATTGGTAAATCGATTGAACATTTCACAAATCAAACCTGATGGTAACACATCGATTGGTAAATCGATTGAATGAGTCACAGTGGCACTCCAGTGCTGAGGGAATCGATTGGCAAATCGATTGATAAAATATCATTTGAAAAATGACCTCACCTGTGACAAATACAATCGATTGGACAATCAATTGTTAACACTTTTAATTTTGACTAAGTTTGGTTGCAATCGATTGGGAAATCGATTGAACTAAACACCAGGTAAAAACTTTTCAGGAACATGCCACTCGTTGACAAGTCGATTGATATCAAATAGCTGAGCCACTGTTTTGAAAACAATCGATTGGCAAATCGATTGATATCAAATAGCTGAGTCACTGTTCACTGTTGAAGTAAATCGATTGGCAAATCGATTGATATTAAAACTGAGTCATTGTTTTTGAACCACATCGATTGCCAAATCGATTGACATCAAAAACCTGAGCCACTGTTTTGAAACCAATCGATTGGCAAATCGATTGAAATAAACTTGTTGAAAACACAGTGAACTCTGAAGTGTGGCAAAGCGATTGAGTAATCGATTGAAAATAGTTTGATTAAAACAGTTTCCCAGAAATCGATTAGGCAATCGATTTATAACAGGTCTGGACATGTTCTGATGAAAAGTATTGATTTAAAGAATCGATTGGTAAATCGATTAGCTTGTATAGTTTCAAGATTAAAGAAAACCAAGACTCGCGAAATCGATTGGCAAATCGATTAAGCATATGTTTTAACGTTAATAAATCGATTGAGGAATCGATTTAGTAGTTGGTTTTTCAGAAACTATATAAGATGTCTTTCAATCTTTATTCTCATAACTTGATATAACTTTTACATAACATTTCATAACTTTCATAATCTCTCATATGCTCTCAAAACTGTTCATAGCAACAAACTAACAACTTCATAATTGTGATTACAGATCTCAATACAGTTTGTTGACAATCTAAGAGAAATGATAATGTGCTCAAGAACAATCCATGAATATCCAGATTTGTGAAGAGCAACATTCATAAAGATTGAAGACCCTTTTGTTTTACATCTTTTATTCTTTCTGTAATAAATCTTTGAACGAAATAGAACGCAAGAAAAGCCAGCTTGAAACTGGTGACTACTTTCTTGGTTGAGAAGGCTCAACAAGGAAGAGTTGTACTTTGATTCTGTGATAGGCTGCTGAGTGTCTTCAAGGATCAGAGGGTATTCAATAGGAAAGACATAATTAGAGATAGATAGGTTTCAGGGAGGAAACTGGACAATCTTGTAATTGATTCTTTCTATTGAAGGAGAAGAAAATCTGAAATCCGATTGGATTTTCAGGACTGGACGTAGGTTGTTGTGGAACAACCGAACCAGGATAAATCTCTGTGTTTTCTTCTCTAACTCTCTCTCTTTAATTTTCTATATTGCTAACATTGCATGCTGTGCGCTTGACAATCACACATTTGATTTGGTAAAGTTTCCTAATGGTAGAAAAGCACTCAAGAACAAATGGGTATACAAGATAAAGGTAGAAGAGAATAGTTCTCAACCAAGATACAAAGCAAGATTGGTTGTGAAAGGTTTTAATCAGAGAAAATGTATTGGCTTTGATAAAAAAAATTCACCTGTGGGTAAGATGTCCTCTATCCGAGTTGTGCTTGGGTTAGCAGCTAGTTTGAACCTAGAAGTTGAACAGTGAAAACTGCATTCCTTCATGGTGATTTTGAGGAAGAGGTCTATATGGAGCAAGTAGAGGATTTCGAAGTCAAAGGTAAAGAGCACTTGTGTGTAAATTGAAGAAAAGCTTGTATGGGCTCAAGCAAGCACCTCGACAACGGTACAAGAAATTTGATTCTTTCATGGAGAAACATGGGTATGGTAAAACTACTTCTGACCATTGTGTGTTTATCAAGAAATTCTCTGATGGTGATTATATTATTCTCTTATTATATGTGGATGACATGTTGATTGTTGTTCATGACACTAAGAAGATTCAATCTTTAGAGAAAGATTTGAACAAATCTTTTGCAATGAAAGACTTGGGTCCTGCAAAGCAATTGCAAACCTGTTAGTACTCCACTTGCTACTTATTTTAAATTGAATTCTGATAAATGTCCTACAAGTGAGAAAGACAAAGAAGAGATGAAGAAAGTTCCTTATGCATCCACAGTTGGTAGTTTGATGTATGTTATGGTATGCACAAGGCCAGATATTGCTCATGCAGTTGGAGTTGTTAGTTGGTTTCTCTCTAATTCTGGTAAAGATCATTGGCAAGCAGTGAAGTGGATTCTTAGATACCTCAGAGGCACTTCCAAAGTGTGTTTATGCTATGGAGGTGGTGAACATGTGTTAGATGGCTACACATATGCAGATATGGCAGGTGATCTTGATTCTAGAAAATCCACTTCTGGTTATATGATGACATTTGCAGGGGGCTGTGTTTTAGCAACCAAGACTACAAAAGTGTGTTGCTTTATCTACTATTGAAGCTGAGTAGATTGCAGCAACTGAAGCTTCCAAAGAGCTGTTGTGGATGAAGAAATTCCTACATGAGTTAGGCCTCAAGCAAGACAAGTTTGTGTTATTCTGTGACAGCCAGAGTGCACTCCATCTCAGCAAGAACCCGACTTTTCATGCAAAGTCAAAGCATATTGAAGTGCGATATCATTGGATACGAGATGCATTGGAAATGAAGTCATTTTTAATTGAGAAGATTCATACTGATGAGAATGGTTCAAATATGATGACAAAGACCTTGCTTGTGTCGAAGATGATATGTTGTAGAAAGAAAGCTGATATGGTTGAGTAGTACCTTCCCACTTGAGTCGTGAGGGGGAGATTTGTTGGGTGGGCTTACTCCCCAGTGGAACCAACAATTTGTATTAATATTATTACTATTATTGAAATAAAAAGAAAAGAAAAAAAGGTTTTAATGGGCTTGACCCACGTGAAGGAAATAAAAAGGATTTAGTAATCTTTAAGAACAAGAATGAAAGAGAACGGCTGCCAGAGAAGAAAAATAAGGGTTTGGTTCCGGTGGTGGTAACAAGTGTGTAGCGAACTTGCTCCGTTTGATCTACAAATTTAGTATGTTATTTCTACCATTGAGTTTGTTATTTTAATATGCTGAGTAGTTTTACCTTCTCTGAGAGTTACTTTGGCATACCCACTTTAGTGGAAGGTTGTTATTGTTGATTGATGTTCCCTATTGGTATTACGAAGACTCTGGAGTATCCATTAATTATTATAGTAGAAATTTTTACTGGACTAGATCCTGTAGTTTCCACATTAAAATTGTGTTTGTCTCATATTTAATTTTCTGCCAATTATTTTCACTCTGTGGAATTGTATTTTCTGTTTGGCCATTTATCTGCACAAGTGGGGAAAAAAATATTCCGCATTATTGAGATAGTTATCGCTAATTATCTCTGATTTTTCTCAACATAGTCATAGTACCATATATAACTAGTGACTTTAATCGTCATATTGAGAGTGACTTTAACCAGTATATTGAGTGTGTAATTCTAGAACGATTTTCTAAGGTGCAATAGAATTCTGATACAATGTTTTATCCTGGGAACTTCGTGGTTGATATTACGTCTTGCACAATTTAGGTAGTGCCGCAAAATACCTTAAAGAGGGCGGCCTAATCCGCGACTAAAATCGGTAATATCTTCAGTAGCATAAATTGTGATTTTTAGACAGTTTTTCGAAATTCTAAAACAAAAAAAAAAAAAAAAAAACAAATAATATGTTGTTGAATTTCTATGTTGTTTTTTCTCTTTATCTTATTACTACGCGTGACCTTTTGAGAAGATATCAAGTAGGGATCCATTAATTTTGAGCCTATGAATTTTGTATAGATGATGTACAATAAGAAACATTAAGTAGAAACTTTCAATGAGAATTATTTTTCAAGACTAACAAGAAGCATGTTGCACCAATGAAGGGAAAGTCACTTCTAACAACGATAAGTCAGTGTGATGAATATTTTTTGAGTTGTATGGTTTCACTATATTTATACGGTTGATTTGCATTTAATATATTTATGAAGTTATGATTAGGTTAATATATTTATGAAGTTATGATTAGGTTAGTGGTAATAAGTTATGCGGATCACAACCATGTGATATGAGGTTGTGATATTTTAATAAATAAGTTTTTAATATAATTAACTAAAGAGAATAATATTTTAGTTGTGATTCGTGCTTAAGTCCTAATAGGTTATAGATTGGACAGTGACAGAATTTTACAAAATACTGTTAAATTTTTAAAATTTTAATTGATAAATTAAATATAATATTTTATTGTATATTAAAATTTTATGATGTAAATTTGCAATATAAACATAATTTTTTTTGTCGGATGAATTGCAATGAAAAGTTGTATATATTTAAGAGACACGAAGTTATGAGCATAACATATTGATATTGATTTGGTACATATCTTTGGAGAGGAAAAAAATCTAAATCACCAAGAAAGTTAGTTTGGTTGAATTTAAAAAAAATATATAAAATTAAACTCAAACTAATGAATAAAATTAGTTTATGTTGATTTGAAATTAATAAAAATTAAGATACTAATTTTAAAAATATAAAATTTTCTTTTATAAAATACTAGATTTTTTATACTATTAAAATAATTACGTAAACACTTTTTAAATTACCATGAGATAAATAATATGTAAATGATTAAAAAAATTCTTAAATACAAAATATATTTAAGATAACACTATTAATATAGTCTAATGACTTTATTCAGATATCGGTGATCAATTTTAAATTAAGTGAAATTATATTCAAAATAATAGAGATTGAGTTTAATTTATTCGATTCAAATAAAACTCAAACAAAAAAAAATTAGTTTAATTGATTTTGATTTTTTATTTGAGTTTATCATATCATTGGTTTGATTTTTATATCTCTAGACAAAACTCAAAATATTTTGCCATTAAAATTGAAGTTAAAAGATGTAGTATATCTTTTAATTAGTATTTTTTGTAATTATTTTTTAAGTTGTGTTTATTATAAAAAAAAAAAAAGTTATTGTATGTCCCCCACAGGCTGCATCAGTGAGATTGAATGTCATGTTATGGATCCAAACCCAATATCTCGCAGTCATATAAATTAATTATGCTGGTATTTATTCTCTCTTCTAAAAAAAATCTTTTTATAAGAAGAACGTGTCACATGAATGAAATAAAATTTGAAATAAAAATTTGTGAAAGTTTAAACAATAGAAGGATTCTTTCAATAAATGAGAAAGACGTCACTGTCAATATGATTGAGAAACTATAAATGATATTTTTCAAAAATAAGCTAAAGATACCTTTGATAAAAAAGAAAGATAAATTCTAATCCAATTAAGACCGATAAAATAAGCTAATAGTCAAATCATTCTCATTATGAAAAACAAAATATAGTTCACTCAAACTTATAATATAAGAGTGACAATATTAAGATTTCTAATAAATTTATAAGCTTTGACATAAGTTATTAACGTAGTATTAATTCTCAACTTAACTAACAGACACATTTACCATCAACACAACGCATAAACCAATGTTGACATATGTAAGGACAGTCATCATCGTCTTTACACGGCGAAGATTGTTCTGCGACTAAAAACAAATACGAGGGTTAGTAAAAGAAGATAAAATAAATAAAATATAAGACAAATAATGTTTTTTTTTTAAAAGAGTTAGGGAAACAAAACTTACTCGCACGTATGTCACTTACAACAAAAGCAAGGAAAACAAACCATAGCACGAAAAAAAACATGAAAATTTTTGTCATATTTTTTCTCTTTTTATGCAACAAACAAAATTGATTTATACTTATTTTTATAACACTTATTGATATGGAAGAAAGGTTTTAGAAATATTAAGTCAATTTATACTTCTTTGAGGTAAAGTCATGTTTCGTGTTTATCCTTTTATATCACTCAATAAAGATTCTAAAATAAAAAACTATTATTAACTTTTCAATACATTTTAGTTCTTTTATACCCTTTCATGATAGATATTGGAAAAAGTTACTTGTAAGGAAATAAAGAATTTCATGACACAAAAAATGTTGAGAATTTGGTGATGAATTACTTCAAATATGATAGATATAAATTATAGCATACGTTTTGTAATATTATATCAATAATTACATATCTTTACGATTCACTTGAGAGAGAAGGATGAGCCATAAATTTTGTTGTTATAGAATTTTATAATTAGAATTATATATATATATATATATATAGTATTATATAACGTAAGTATTTTGAAAAATAAGTATAATTATAGTGACTAATTTGAATATGAGAGTTTGGGTTGTTAATAATATGTATATTTTTTAAAAGGTTAATTATTTTAATTACTCTAATTCATCATATATTAGTTATGAAATATTAGTAATATTTTAAAAATTAATTGATGTATGGAAGAATATTAAAAATGAGATTAACTAACAATTAATTTTCTTTACATAAAATAAATAAGGGGAACAATGGGTTTGACACATGTATGCTAACTCTAATTATGTTGAGAAAATCAAAATAAAAAAAATAAGGGAGCTTTAGCAACCGCATAAGCAAGAGAAAACACACTAACATGTCTATTGTTTGATATCGGTGATCGATAATTGTTCCATAAAACTTTCTCCATTTTAGCTCAAAATTGAGTATGTTGTTTCATTCATTTAACTAGTCAATTAAACACAATTTTTTTTCAGATTTTTAACAACCCCGATTTCTCTCTAAAATATCTCACTTCTCCGTTTGCAGAATTCATTATTTTTCATCGTTCTTCTTCCCCGTAAGTTCGATTTGAGTGAAACCAACGCCAAAACGACCGTGTGAAAAGTGGCTATATTATCCACTGATTTTTTTCTTTCTGATTTATGGTAATTTTCCTTGACCAAATTTTGAATATAGTTTTTAGAGAATCTCCTCATAATTTATTTTGACGTTTATCCATAAACTGTCGAGTTAGATAGATTGAAGGACAAAGAGACAAAAAACAAAGAATGTTTGCTCGTGGAATTGTATTTGTGTGTGAAAGCGTCGAAATAAGGTAAGTGGTGAGAGAGTGTTTGAATTCATTAGTATAATATATTGTGAGTTGAACGGGAAAACCGTATTTCCCAACGATTTATTCGGAGCTTGCTACGTACGGCAATAGCCCTTTGAGGGATAAATTAATTAATGTGCAATAATGTGCAAATATATAAATTTTGAGATTAAAATATAGAATAGAAATATTTGTAAGGTGTTGATTGATTTAATTTCTTTAAATTTGATATTGATAATATTGTGATATTGGGTGTCGAATTAAATTTATATATATGTGTGATTAGATGAGTTTATGTGATGTGATAACAAAAGATGAATGCTTGTGATAATTTAATGTGATGATGATGATGATGTATGATTAATAATTGTGATATTTTAAATTTGTTATAAGTTTATGTGATGATGTTCGATTGATGATAGTGATGCTATAAATCAGTGACGAGTTTATGTGATGATGATGATGTATTATTAATGATAGTGATGTTATAAACTATGATGAGAATATTGAATTAACCTCATAGTTGATAAAACAATGGTTATTTCAATTTGTGTTTGAGATGACGGTTTTAATGGAGTATCGTATGCCAACAAGTGGAGAAAATAAATATTGAGAATTTATGAAGTGTAGATTATTTTTGTCATTATATAGGTAGGGTCTGACAAGCTTACTGATTCTGGGGAAGTACAACTGAATGAGCCTGATCGTCGCGGCTTGCTGTCGAGTCTTAAGGCAAGATTGTTAGACCTTAGAGGTTTTCAGATGGATATTTCTTAGGTGACTTGGAGGTAGCACCCCAAATGTCAGGAGCTACCACGCAACACACGTTTACCTCGACTGTCGCGTATATGTGTCTCGGGTTGAGTTGAGGAGATCTATAAGGACATGACCAATTTGAATTGTCCGTCCACTGGGATGGTGGCATAGTATCAAGCCTCCTAACCAAGTACTTTAGAGTTAGAATGGTACCACATTGTGAAGTAGAGTCTAAGCTCATGCATAGCATTGCATTTCCTTGTGATTGTTTTGTTGTGATTGATATATTTCAAAAGTAATAATAATTAATCTTAGATGATTTGATGCATATTATAATCAAATGACAGTTTTACTTGGGTAACTTTGATGTTATAATATGATACTATTTACTTAAAAATTTTGATATATCGTAATGTGATTATTATACGGTCTAAGATGATTGTTTGCGTATTCTTCTTATATATATTATACTATTAACATAATTTCAAAACTCACCTCCTTCGTCGTGTTTGTGTTTGACTGACTTGGCTCTCATAAGTTGTATTTTATTTATTTAATTAGAACCAACTCTTTTATGAAAACCCTATTGTTTTATAAGAGGAAAAGTTTAAATTACTTCTTTTGAATTTTGAGAAATGTGATATCCTAAATTAGTTATAAAAGTTTTATTTTAAAAATAATAGATTTTCTTTATCCGTTGTGAATTAAAATAATAAAAGTTCTTGTATAAATTAGTATATATTATTTTGGAGTTTAGGGTGTCACAATTAGGGTAATAGAGCACTCATTAGGTCTAACAACATGGTCTAACTCATCACGGCTCATTCAACAACAAAGTTTTAACACATAATTTAGTACTTAATAATAATTTTAGCACACAACAACTTGTGTATAAAAATAATGAAAACAATTTTTTTTTTATTGAAGCTGAGTGGTGGAAGACATATGGAGCACAAACTCTCTTTATTATTCTTGCCCTAATGTCTTTGCGACAGAACCTTTAATTCCAAAGTAACCCCTAATTCCTTAGTAGATTTAAAATTAGAATTAAGCATTACCGTATATAAATTATCTTGAAAATTATTGTTTTGCAACTAATTTAATTGGTTTCATGACCTGCATCTATGTCTAGACTACAAATTCATGAATTTCTCATCTCAAGCATTCGTAAAGTCCACTTCCATTTCAAAATACAAATCGTAGAACATTTTAATGTTGATCAAGCAATAAAAAGCATTAAGCACACAGATGAGAAAAATAATTCAATAAACTCATTCATATAACTAGAAATCAAATCATAAAATAAGGGTTTCATCTTGTTACACTCATCCTAACAAATAGGGTTTAGTTACTCATAACAGAGATAAAAAAAGATAGAGATTAGAGAAGAATTACAAGAATGATTCTTGATAAAACTGCTCCAATGATGTTAGAAACGGCCGTCTTTGAATTTCTATGCTAGGGCTCAAGTCTCCCAACTTCCTAAGAGTCAAAAAGATCCCTAAAATAGTGAAAAATTGTGTTCTTATGGTTGCTGATGCGCGTCGCGCGCCCCAAGCGCAAGAAACGCGCTCCAGACGCGCCTGGGCAGTGTTACTGGTCCGGAAATGCGCCCCAGGCGCAAAAAACGCGCTTCAGGCGCGCCTGGACAGTGCTGAATGGCTGGAAACGCGCCTCAGGCGCGTCTGGCATGCTTCAAGCGCACAACATCTGTTGTCTGACGTATATTGCATTTTTCTCCTCTTTCGAGTCTGGATTTGGGTCCAGTGTCTTCATGAAAGTTGTAGCTATGGATCTTAGCTTTCATTTGCACTTTGTTTGAATCCGATTGGACATCTACAACTCCAGATATGGCTGCAATACTCTACATAGGTCATGTTGATTTCTCACCAAAATTAAGCACTGCACTAAAACAAAAACGTAATGTAAAATTACGAAAAATTCCTACTTAATCAATGAAATAAAAAACACAACATTTTATTAACTCAAAGAACAAAAATCAACAAAATATATCAAATAAATATTTAATTTAACTAATGATTGAAGATAAATACGACTAAAACAGTGGGAAAATATGCATATGATGAAGAGTCATCAATATGTCAGAACCCTCTTTCATATAGTAAACATTTGCTTAAATGTTGCAAGGTTCATAAATTTGTGTCTGGCAAAACGCCCACTTCATCAAACACGATGCACGAATCTCCAAATTAAATATGAAAATTTGAGTTCTCGTTTGGCGAAATGATTCCATCGCCATGCGAGGATTGACAGTGATGAACACAAGTGAGAAAGTTGATTAGCTTGCCTGACGAGCTAACGCCTTCGCTAGATAAGTTCACTCACGACACTACTTTGGACGGTAGTTTATATCTATATGTGGGTTTGATTTATTTTTACAATCTAGTTTTTACTCATTATTTATTATTATTATTATTAAGTTTAAAAGCATTTTTAGTTCCTCTATTTGTTTTAATCCCCTCTCTTTCTAAAATTAGTTTTTTGGTCCTCCTATTATTAAATTCTTAGAAATTTTTGTTCCCTTACTAATTTTTATTATGTTACATTCTCATTTATAACCTGATATTTATGTGACATTTGATTTAGATAAAATAATTTTTATTTTGTTATTG
>PGTU02011426.1:0-10947 GCA_002896215.2 Cicer echinospermum | reverse complement strand
AAAAGGTTCTTTCAATCGATTTGCCAATCGATTGTGTTCAAGACAGTGACTTAGTTATTTTGATGTTAATCGAAGTGCCAATCGATTTGTTTGTATTTGCCTGAAAAGTTCTTACCTGATATTTAGTTTAATATATTTCCCAATCGATTGCACCCAAACTTAACATGATCGAAATTCTCACAATAAATTGTCCAATCGATTGTGTTTTGTCACATGTCAAGTTATTTTTCAAATATTATCTAAGCAATCGATTTGCCAATCGATTACCCTAGAAATTGGATTCTCACTGTGACTTGATCAATCGATTTGCCAGTCGATTGGTTTCAATCAGTTTTACTTTGTGATGTGTACAATCGATTTGCCAATCGATTAGCCTGTAAAACAGGGTGCCACTGACTTGTGCAATTTTCATTTCTAATTGTGCCAGTCGATTGCCTAATCGATTATACAATCACAAACAGTTATGTTTCCTTACACCCTTGTTATGAAATCGATTTCCCAATCGATTTACTCAATCAATGATCAACTTTTGTTGATTTCTTGTGTTCCAAGCAATTTGTATCAAGTGTGTAGGATTGAATTGTTGTTCCTAAAATCTTGCTCAATTAAAATGTTAGATTTATCATATGATGTATGAACATTGTATGTTTGTTAACTATGTCAAAATTAGGATTCAAAGGACTAAAGTCCAACAACGGGGAGGTTTGTGTTTGACGGTTTTGAAATCCCTAACACCGTTTTTCTTCGTTTTCGAAACAACGAGGAAGTATGAAGTTGAGAAATTCTTGCTTTCTTAACCACTAAGCATTGGGTTTCTATTCTTGAACAAAAAGGGAAACAAAGAAAGCAAAAATGAATAAAAATGGAGGAAGGAGGAAGAAGCTTCGCGCGAGGCAGAGGAAGAAGATGGAAAAATATTGTTTTCTCTCCTCTCTCTTTCTTTCCTTTCTATTTCCTTTCCTTTCTTTTCTATTTCCTTTTCTCCTATTTCCCTCCAACCATATATATATATATATATATATTATTATATATATTTATATATATATATATATATATATATTACTTACAATATATACATATACCTTTATATATTAATATATTATAATTAAAACAAAACCAACAATTATCTAACAACTCTTACCCCCATCATTTCATTCCCCTCTTAGTCTAATTTAATAAAAATATCTACTCTCGTCGCAACTCAATTGTCCGGTACAATTTTCAGCAACCCGAGATATTTTTAACAAAATTGCCCGGTATTAAATCCTTCGTAACGGAAGTAAATTATTTTCCGACAAATAATTTTAATCCAATTTCCAAAAATATATTTTTGGCATTTAACTCACTCAATACCAAAAACTGGGCTAACAGCCTAAGAAATTCCACACAAAATACCCTAAAATTGCATAATTTAGGATTTAAAAACTATGGGTCTTACATTCAACTACCCCCTAAATAGTTCATCCTCGAATAACTTAAGTAGAGTAGCAATCCACACTGGTTGTACTCGAATTCAACACACTAGTCACAACTGTTTCACCCGACTTCTCGAAAAAAGTGTTGCCTACCCCTTTTCATAGGTTTTAATAACTTCACACACATCCATAGTCCGGAAGGCTCTCCGTTCCATCAACATAATTTGTTTACTATCAACAAGAGATTAAGGATGATCAGTCCTCATTTGTCAATATAATAGCCAACAACCATGATAGTGGCTTAGACTATCTTAGCCGAACTGTAATAGCGCCCTTGCAACTTACAAAAGCAGTCAACAATCTTTCTCAAAGTCCATTGATTTCCCTATTTTCCTATAACTTGATCACTACGTCGACGAAGTAAAATATCCCATACCTAGTCACGTAGTCTCATTGGCATCTCTTGGTACGAACATCCATTTGTCACCAAACTGAAACACTTAGGATGGACCCCAACACACTGAGCATAGAACAATCACACATCCGAGAACTCCTAAATTCTCCCTGTCCACAAATCCTCGATTTTTTCTTAAGTGTTACCAAACTACGTCAAACTATGCTATGTTCTTATCGGTATGTTATCCAGTTATATTAAATGTTAATAATTCCATCCCCACATATTGCTTGGTGTTCAAAACTACCTCAAAAGTTATTTTTTTATTTCAAACAAGCAAAAGACATAACACTTGCGGACACACACAACTTCCTATTTGATTGACGAACACAATAACAATCCCCGATGACATGCATTCAAAAGTAATAGTCTTTATAATCATTGGCATACCTTATAATAATTAATGTCTGATTATGGGGACCGATAATTCCTCTTCAGCATTCTTTTAAATTGTTATAAGCTACATCTCTATGTCGGCTGCTCCACCAATTCTTTCGGGACCTTTCCAATATTTGATTCACTGTTGGATCTTAGTTCCCTCTCAACCTTCACCGAGATACGAACTGAACAGAAATCCAACAATCGAACGTCCTAAAGAATTATTTCTCAAACGTTCCCCATAAGCATTTCCTAAGAACTAATTATCTATAACTTCATCCTCATAAATTTTTCAGTACAATATCTCAAAAACCCACATACCTTTCTTCGTCCATCCAGTTACTGAAATGATCATTTCAAATCTTCACGCTTGACTTCCCAAGACCAACAACTAAACCATAAATCAGTTGTTACATTTCTTCTTTTTAACTTTCTATCATTGAATAAGATTCTTAAATTTGATCCTCAAAATCTCCAAACACTTCCATTCTTAACATGAATTATTTATCACTTGCCCGCCTCAACTCCTTCGATTATGAAAGTCTTAAGCATCAATTGGTCCTTCATCCAACCTTGCAGATTTTAAATCATCAACTAAAAAAAATCAACCATCTTAGGGTCCCAAATCAAATCTCGAATAATCCTTCTGACCTATCAAAATATTAACATCCTCTTAGTATTTTCCATCCTTTAATAGACTCTCAAAACTTATATTACCGCCATCTCGAAGTATTCTCGTACTCGATACTTCAAATTCCACTTAATGGTAACATAGAGTTCAATACATCAAGGCCTAACTCATTATGTTTTGCCGAACATCGCTCAAAATTCACACTTACGTGTCTATAGTTTCATCCAATATCACTATCCATACTTACTATCTCCTAAACCACCAGGAGATTTGTCACTTATCAACTAAATACATGGTCTCACTCCTACACTCATTATGAGATTCATACTTAATAATCCAAGTTGCGAATCTAGTCTAACTCGAATGCTCGACTTTTCCCCTCAAGGTATCGATAATTCCTCAAAGCGTATTTTATCTATCCAAAGGAGTATTCACTCCTAATGTGCAACACTCCCTTAACTTCAATACCAAACTCTTTCATTGACACCTAAGCACCAAATGTTATCCCAAATGGAAGCCTCATCTTCTCAACAATTCCATGATGTTCACATCTCTTTGACAGTTGTCAAACTTCATCCAGTTTCATCCTGAAATCAACCAGGAAAACATCTAATACTTTTCTTAACAAAAGTCCTCAACTTAGATGTTTACTTGAAATCCCTTATTAGTTTAATGTTAATCCATCCATACTCATCATCTTCGAATTTACACCAACACATAGCTTCTGTGTCCTTGGAACCATTTTATAAATTCCATGCCGTCATGATTTGCCTCAACTCTGCCTGACAATCTGTCATCTCGAAGATCTTTTCCACTTCTTGAATCCACTAGTCAACTCTTTTCCTGAGTCCTCATCACCCTTGAACTTTGGAGGATGGTAACAACGAAAATATTCTAACCATCTTAATCTTAAGAGCACAAATCTCTCTTTTCCTCTTCTCTAGATCCCGCGGAGTCTTTGCAGCAGTTCATGCAACAACAAAACCTCCATGTTATTTGTAGCTCCAACCATTTGATCATCCCTACTGACGTTCATCCTTGCAATGTCGTTCTCTCTTGGAGGTAGTGTTTCCGAAAAACCAACATAAAGTCGAAGTGTTAACACCACTTCGAATAATTCCAAAACTAACTTCCAACTATACCAACGCATAATAATTATTGCGGACATGACAACTCAACCCACCTAAACCGACGCATGATCAGATAACAACTCCCAACTTACAGGTTGACCTATAATTTATAACCAAAGGCTCCACAACCCCCAAAGAAAACCAAACCAAAGCTCTGATACCACAATGTAACACCCCGATTTTCAAAGCGAGGGTGTATTTTTTTTTCCAAAAGAGATTAAAATAAAACAGAGAAATAAATAAGGAAATACCTTTGGATAAATAATTGAGTCATTATAATTTACAAGCAGCGGAAAAGTTTCTCAAAATATGAATCCAAAATATTTACACATCAAAAAGTGGTACATGTAACCCATCGAAAATAACATGTCAAGCTGACAATATTAGTATAGGTACAGTCTTCCATTTTAAAATAACGTAATCCAAAAGAAAGACATATGTTCCCTCTATGTCATCCTAATCTGATCATTCTACAAAAACTATAGCTATACACCCTGAGTGATCTCCACGCGCCCCGTGAGATCCTCCTAACATAGCTCCAGTCAAGCATTCCCATCTACATTCCCATCTGTAGGGTACGAACCGGTAGGATCGTCCTGGCTCTCATCTGAGGGCAAAGCCCAGATTTCCACAATAGTTGTAAAGGGTCACCAACCGAAATTAACAATTAACACATAACACTTAAGTTTTTAAATGCACAAAATAACCTTTCAACTAGCATGTGCCTTAAAAGGGTTTTTCATATGCTAAAAGTTCATATAACACTTGCCAAGTACAAATGAAATCAAAATAAAGTTTTCAATCCATCAAGTAACACATAACTAACCAAGACATTGATAAATCAATGAGCAATCTGTTATCTAACTCAAAATAAGAATTTCACCTAAGCCAATCAATTTCCAAATCGATTTCCTGAAGGTTTTTAGTGAAATTTGAACTCTGGGCTTAATTCAATCGATTAGGCAATCGATTGACAGAATAGCTGAGCCACTGACTTAA
The DNA here is from genome assembly GCA_002896215.2 of Cicer echinospermum. NCBI lineage: Eukaryota > Viridiplantae > Streptophyta > Magnoliopsida > Fabales > Fabaceae > Cicer > Cicer echinospermum. Next base: position 5,940 of record PGTU02011426.1, on the reverse strand, counting down.
TGCCAATTGATTTCCAAATCGATTTTTGTCAGTTTTGCTGAATTCCTGAATGGCCAAATCGATTTCCAAATGGTTTTGAAAAACATATTATAAAATCGATTGGCAAATCGATTATGTCAAATTAGGGAAGTCCATATAACTCATCCAATCGATTGGGAAATCGATTTTCCTGCATATTCTTTCAAAAATACATAAACTAACTCAAAATCATTCATACACAATTCCACATCTTAACACTTAGAAATTCATACACGATCACCACGACAAACTGGGTTTCGAATTAGTTTTGCAATCCATCACATCTACACACAATAATCAATACATAACACTTAGCAATTTCAACACAATTACCACGACAAATCAAATTCAAAACACTCAATCACAAACATGAATCAAACACGACTCGCGTGCCAAGCACCCTAATGCGATGCGTATATGCCAAAATGCATGGACTCGGAATTCCAAACCAAAACCCTCCTCCAAGGGCCGTAAATCATAATTGTACCGCCTATCGCAGGCCAAAGTACCAATTACCGAGGTGCCATCTATCACGGGTCTGCACGATTTACTAAAAAGCGTAAACCATAAACGTATTGCCTATCACGGGCCTGTACCGTTTACCAAGGGGCCACCTATCACGGGTCTGCACGGTTTACTAAAAAGGACGTAAAATGTAAATGTACCGCCTATCACAGGCCAAAGTACTATTTACCAAGGTGCCACCTATCACGGGTCTGCACAATTTACAAAAAACCGTAAATCGTAAATGTACCGCCTATCACGGGCCAAAGTACTATTTACCAAGGTGCCACCTATCACGGGTCTGCACAATTTACAAAAACGTAAACCATAAATGTACCGCCTATCACAGGCCAAAGTACTATTTATCAAGGTGCCACCTATCACGGGTCTGCACGATTTACAAAAAGAATGAAAATGCATGAGCATATACTGACTCCATCCACAACAATCGTTAAGCAATGCAGATATTAAAAGATTCCCCATTTTTAATACTCGTTTAACTTAAACGATTTTCACAACAAACATTAAGCAAGCAAAAATATTAAGAGATTCCCCATTCTTAATACTCTTTTGACTTAAACGATTTTCAAAACAAACATTAAGTAAACAGAAATATTAAGAGATTCCCCATTCTTAATACTCTTTTAACTTAAACGATTTCCAAAACGAACATTAAGTAAACAAGACATTAAGAGATTCCCCATTCTTAATACTCATTTAACTTAAACGATTTTCAAAACAAACATTAAGTAAACAAGACATTAAGAGATTCCCCATTCTTAATACTCGTTTAACTTAAACGATTTTCACGACAACATTAAGTAAACGTAGACATTAAGAGATTCCCCATTCTTAATACTCGTTTAACTCTAATGGTTTTCAAATTCCACACAAAACAAACTCAAACATATTATCAAATTCAATCCACGATCCACACCAAAACACATCAATTCATTTCTCCACAAAATCCAACCATACACATATCAAATTTCATCAGTATTAATTAAGAACACGTCAAATACGAGGAACACAAATCAACACAATCCACCACTCAAACACAACAAGTTTCATTTACTCAAAATCATACATAAATGAGTTTAAATTCATTTTCCACGAAACATTCTTCAATATAACCAAAACCTAACTCTAGTATTTTACCCATAATGCCTTTCCCCCAAATCAACACTTTAACCCTAACAAATTCCTTTCCACACAACCACATATAAGTCCCTAAATGCAAACTAGAAGTTTGGAAGGAGCCTTTACCTTCACGTTAGCTTTCACGTTCGATTACGGTACCGCTTGTAAATCCGGTAAAATCTCCGCTTGCAACGTCGCTTCCAAAGTTGGTTCCCTAGCACCGTAGCGTGGTAGTGAGCAACTTTCCCTTCTATCTCTTCGCGAAACGAAGCTTAGATCTAGATGAAACGGGGAGGTTTGTGTTTGACGGTTTTGAAATCCCTAACACCGTTTTTCTTCGTTTTCGAAACAACGAGGAAGAGTGAAGTTGAGAAATTCTTGCTTTCTTATCTACTAACCCTGGGGTTTCTATCTTTGAAGCCAAAGAATGAAAAAGAAAGCAAAATCAACGAAGAAGAAGAGAGGGAGAAAGGGGTGTTCGCGCGATAGAGGAAGAAGAATGAGTTTTTACTTTTTCTTTCCTTTCTCTTTCTTTTCTTTCCTTTTTCTCTCTTTCTTTTTCCTTCCTTCCTTTTTATCTCCTTTTCTTTTCTCCCCAAACAAATATATACATAAAGATATTTATATATATTATAATTACTTTTAACAAATACCTCAAAATATCTAGATATTTGTTAAATTACCATTTCACCCATAACGCATTAAATCCTTCGTAAAAGATTCACCGCAGCTAATTTAATTTATTCATCGACGAGTAAATCTAATCGGCATCAAAATATCTTTTTGGTCATATAACTCCAAAATATTAATAACTTTGGCTAAAAAGCCTCCGAGTTCAATACCAAAATACACTAAAATACATAAAGTATACTTTAAAATTATGGGTCTTACATTACTACCCCCCTAAAATTAGTTTCGTCCTCGAAACTTAAAGTACGAGTAGCAATCCACACTAGGTTTGTACTCAAATTCAACACACTAGTCACAACTTGTTTCACCCGGCCTTCTCGAAAAAAGTGTTGCCTACCCCTTTTCATAGGGTGTTTAATAACTTCACACACATCCATAGTCGGTAAGGCTCGTCCGTTCCATTCAACATGATTTTGTCTACTATAAACAAGAGATTAAGGATGATCAGTCCCTCAATTTGTCAATAAATAGCCAACAACCATGATAGTGGCTTAGACTATCTTAGCCGAACTGTAATAGCGCTCCTTGCAACTTACAAAAGCAGTCAACAATCTTCTCAAAGTCCATTGAATTTCCCTTATTTTCCTATAACTTTGATCCTGTCGACAAAGTAAAATATCCCATACCTATCTCACGTAGTCTCATTGGCATCTACTTGGTATGAAACATCCATTTGGTACCAAACTGAAACACTTAGAATGACCCCAACACACTGAGCACAGAACAATCACTACATCTGAGAACTCCTAAATTTCTCCCTTGTCCACAAATCCTTGATTTTTCTTAAGTCGTACAACTACGTCAAACTGTAGTGTTCTTATCAGTATGTTATTCCAGTTATAAATTTAATAATTCCATCCCCACATATGCTTGGTGATCAAAACTACCTCAAATATTTTCGAAAACAAGCCAAAGACTATACCACTTGGGACACACAAACTTCCTTTGATTGACGAACACAATAACAATCCCCATGACATGCACTCAAGTAATGTCTTTATATCATTGGCATACCTTTATGATAATAATGTCTGAGTTATAGGTGAGATAATTCCTTTCATCAATCTTTAATTGTCATAAGCTACATCTCTATGTGCTGCTCCACAAATTTCTTGGTACATTTTCCAATATTTGGTTCACTCGATGGATTCTTATTCCCTCTCAACCTTCACCGAGATACGAACTGAAAGAATCCTAACAATCGAACGTCCTAAAGAATTATTTCTCAAGCGTTCCCCATAAGCATTTCCTAAGAACTAATTATCTATAACTTCATCCTCATAAATTTTCAGTAAAATATCTCAAAAACCCACATACCTTTCTTCGTCCATCCAGTTACTGAAATGATCATTTCAAATCTTCACGCTTGACTTCCCAAGACCACAACTAAACCATAAATCAATTGTTACATTTCTTCTTTTTAACTTTCTATCATTGAATAAGATTCTAAAATTTGATCCTCAAAATCTCCAAACACTTCCATTCTTAACATGAATTATTTATCACTTGCCCGCCTCAACTCCTTCGATTATGAAAGTTTTAACCATCTTAGGGTCCCAAATCAAATCTCGAATAATCCTTCTGAACTATCAAAATATTAACATCCTCTTGGTAATTCCCATCCTTTAATAGACTCTCAAAACTTATATTACCCCCATCTCGAAGTATTCTCGTACTCGATACTTCAAATTCCACTTAATGGTAACATAGAGTTCAATACATCAATGCCTAACTCATTATGTTTTGCCGAACATCGCTCAAAATTCACACTTACGTGTCTATAGTTTCATCCAATATCACTATCCATACTTACTATCTCCTAAACCACCATGAGATTTGTCACTTATCAACTAAATACATGGTCTCACTCCTACACTCGTTATGAGATTCATACTTAATAATCCAAGTTGCGAATCTAGTCTAACTCGAATGCTCGACATTCCCCTCAAGGTATCGACAATTCCTCAAAGCGTATTTCATCTATCCAAAGGAGTATTCACTCCTAATGTGCAACGCTCCCTTAACTTCAATACCAGTCTCTTTCATTGACACCTAAGCACCAAATGTTATCCCAAATGGAAGCCTCATCTTCTCAACAATTCCATGATGTTCACATCTCTTTGACAGTTGTCAAACTTCATCCAGTTTCATCCTGAAATCTACCAGGAAAACATCTAATACTTTTCTTAACAAAAGTCCTCAACTTAGACCTTTACTTGAAATCCCTTATTAGTCTAATGTTAATCCATCCATACTTATCATCTTCGAGTTTACACCAACACATAGCTTATGTGTCCTTGGAACCATTTTATAAATTCCATGCCGTCATGATTTGCTTCAACTCTGCCTGACAATCCGTCATCTCGAAGATCTTTTCCACTTCTTGAATCCACTTGTCAACTCTTTTCCTGAGTCCTCATCACCCTTGAACTTTGGAGGATGGTAACGACGAAAATATTCTAACCCTCTTAATCTTAAGAGCACATATCTCTCTTTTCCTCTTCTCCAGATCCCGCAGAGTCTTTGCAGTAGTTCGTGCAACAACAAAACCTCCATGTTATTTGTAGCTCCAACCATTTGATCATCCCTACTGACGTTCATCCTTGCAACGTCGTTCTCTCATGGAGGTAGTGTTTCCGAAAAAACCAACATCAGGAAGAAGTGTTAACACCACTTCGAATAATTCCAAAACTAAGTTTCGAATATATCAACACATAATAACTATTTTGGACTTGACAACCCAAACCACCTAAACCGACGCATGATCAGATAACAACTCCCAACCTACAGGTTGACCTACAATCTATAACCAAAGGTTCCACAGCCCCCAAAGAAAACCAAACCAAAGCTCTGATACCACAATTCAACACATAATGATACCACAATGTATTTTTTTTTCAAAAGAAATTAAAATAAAACAGAGAAATAAATAAGGAAATACCTTTGGATAAATAATTGAGTCATTATAATTTACAAGCAGCGGAAAAGTTTCTCAAAATATGAATCCAAAATATTTACACATCAATAAGTGGTACATGTAACCCATCGAAAATACCATGTCAAGCTGACAATATTAGTATGGGTACAATCTTCCATTTTAAAATAATTACAATACAAACGAAAGACGTTTGTTCCCTCTATGTCAACCTAATATGATCATTCTCCAAAACACATTAAACGCCCTGAGTGATCTCCACGCGCCCGTAAGATCCTCCTAACATAGCTCCAGTCAGGCATTCCCCTCTACATTCCCATCCACAGGGTATGAACCGATAGGATTGTCCTGACTCTCATCTGAGGGCAAAGCCCAGATTTCCACAATAGTTGTAAAGGGTCACCAACCGAAATTAACAGTTAACACATAACATTTATGTTTTTAAATGCACAAAATAACCTTTCAACTTAGCATGAACCTTAAAAGGGTTTTCCATATGCTAAAAGTTCATATAACACTTGCCAAATAAAAATGAAATCAAAATAAAGTTCTCAATCCATCAAGTAATACATAACTGACCAAGACATTGATAAATCAATTGAGCAATCTGTTATCTAACTCAAAATAAGAATTTCTACTAAGCCAATCGATTT
>PGTU02011421.1:0-12774 GCA_002896215.2 Cicer echinospermum | reverse complement strand
AATTATTTTGTTAGAAAAATTATTTTTGGTTTGATATACATAGATATGTAAAATATAAAATTTAAATATTTTAATATTATTAAGGCTTTTAAATAGGTTTTCATGTCAGACAAGACTTTTAAAAATGTCAGGTCAAACCTAAAAAAAGGTCTATAATAGACCGTAAGTCAGACTCAGACTTAAAAAATTAATTGTAAGTCAAACTCTGATATTTTAAAGTTATAGTATAAACTTAGAGTATAGTATAAACAGAGTATATTTTAAAGTTATATATACAGAGTATAGTACAGAGTAAAGTTATAGACTCAGACTTGACCTATTCCTATTCCATTGGAACTTAGAGTATATTGCATTTTTCTCCTCTTTCGAGTCTGAAGATGGTTCTGGCGTCTTCATGAAAGTTGTAACTATGGATCTTAGCTTCCATTGGAACTTGGTTTGACTCCAATTGGACATCTACAACTCCAGATATAACTGAGATACTCTACATATGTCATGTTGATTTCTCACCAAAATTCAGCACTGCACCAAAACATAACGCAATGTAAAATTACGAAAAATTCCTACTTAATCACTGAAATAAAACACAAAACACTTTATTAACTCAAAGAACAAAAATCAACAAAATATATCAAATAAATCCTTAATTTAACTAATGATTGAGGATAAATAAGACTAAAATAGTGGGAAAATATGCATATGATGAAGAGTCATCACAACCCCAAACTTAATCTATTGCTTGTCCCCAAGCAACAATTAATTTCAGATTTGGTCCAGTTAAATGCACACTTAAATTCAATTTCTCAAATTAAATCAAACTCAATTTTCAAAGTTCTTGCTACTGCAAAACATTCATCATGCTCTATGGTTGTTTTCAAAAAAACAAAAAGACCACAAGATTTGTACACATTGGCATTCATTCATCAAATTCAACTCTCTCTTCACACAATCTCACCAAATTTTCTCTCAAGTGTTTAGAAAGGATTATGAATTTATCGCTCAAATCCCAGAACATGCATCACGCTACCATAAGCTTGAAAAAATTCTAGTTAGCAATCACAATGCAGTAAACACATACATTTTTTGAGGACTTTCGGGTTGTAATGGGGCTTAGGTAAGGGTAGGACATTTTAGGATAGTAGGCTTTACCACTTGGAGTTAGGCATACATTTCCAGATTATTCTACCATTTTTTTTTTCTTCACATTTTCATTATGGAGATTCTCAAACAATGACAAAATAACCAAGAAGATATTATTTACCAAAGTACACAAACTGATTTTTTTTTCTTTTTATTTCTTTTTGTGAGAATCACCACCCCAAACTTAAAATGTTGCTATCCCATGAGCAACCCCAAAATTATAATTTTATCAAGACTATAATTTTTTTTCTACCTAACTCCAAGTAAGGTGATTTAATTAAAGTTAGGTGTTTTGCTTGTAATGTGGCTAGTAACCGAAATAAAAGGGCAAGGCTCAAAGGGGCTAACAAAGGGTAAAATTTTACAAGTGATGCAAGTCAGAATTAGTGCAAGTTCTAGAGGGATAACACATTCTGGATAATCACACAACAAAGAATTTTAGTGTTTAGGCTCAAAAGCTCACAGCTAGGATAATAAGAGAGAGTATGAACAATCAAAATAAAGCCAACATGCTTCTGAAAAATTAAAATTGTATTTTTGAAAAATTGATGGCATATTAGCCTTCTACAACCATTTAGTAATCAAGAATGCATGCATTAGGAAGGCTTGTCGACTTGAGAAATAACATAATCTAAGAAATGAAATTTAACTTGCGAAATCACAAACAAAAATTTTAAGATTAAGTGCAAGTCATTACAACTGTTTCATCATAGTACACATTTAGTGAAGGGAAAAAAAGAACATACAGAAAAGAAAGTCACAATACACTGACCTTAAACAAAGAAAACGGAAAGCAACAGGACAACCAACAGAAAGAAAAAGAAAAAAGAAAGAAAACTTCTCTCAGTTTAGTAGTTCTAGGATTCTCGTTAAGATCGTCTGCTCCTATTCTGCTATGGTCGCCAGTATACTAGTGAGGTGCGAAAAGATCAGCATAAAACATGCCTCCTGGTGTCTGTTGAGAAGAAGCGAAGGCTCGATATAGATTGGTCATCCCCAGTTCTATTCTAGCTTGTCCCTCTCGTTGATCAATCATCAATCGTTCCATCATAGTTTCCAGTCTGCCACATCTTTCCTCGGTGGAGGGCTGTGATGGATGTGTAGTGATGTAGTTCAGTATTTTCTTCTGCTGGTGGGGCACCAAGGTCCTCTACCGGAATTGTGGAGTATTTTTCTATCCACTTAGCAGTGATTGGTGTAGCAGGTTTCACCATTTTTTTACCCTGTATAGCTAAACACTCTCACCTGTTCACATAGTTTGCTTATCAGAGAAGCATGATGGAAGTAGCCTGTCGGAGGGTCAAGAGTTGTTGTCCCCCAAAGATCATCAGCTAGTAGTGCACCCACGTTGATTCTGTCACCTTTCATGATGGCAGTTAGTAGGTATGCTCTGTGAAGTGTTATATCTGACACATAGGAACATGGTAGTAGCGTGTGATGAACAAAGGTGCTCCATGCTTTGGCAATTGGGTTGAGATCCACTGAGAGCAGTTTCCTAACCGAGCCATCCCTATTTCGAAACCAATTTGTGCCTGGTCTGCATAAAATGCGTAGGATCTCCTGAGTGTCTACTTTTCTGCTGTTGTCCAACATATCTCGAAAACGGCAGCCCCAGTAATTTGACAGACCAAAAATTGCATTGATGACATGGGGTGTGAAGGGTACCCTTTTCCCCCTCACATAGCTCACAAACTGATCGTGTGGAAATGGGTCTTCATACTTTAGATCAGAGGCATTGGAGAAGAATTCCACTGCTAAGGACTTGCTCGATGTGGTGACGAATGTGGTTAGCTTCTCCTAGCCTCTGGCCGCAATCATCGCCTAGATGTCAACCAATTCATCTGCTTCCAACCGAAATTTTTTCTCACTCACAAACTTCTTGACGGTAGGGAGTTTGGCATGAAATTCTTGTGTTGCCATCGTCTTGAATAAAAATGTATTGTACGGTGGGGCGAAGGATGTACTTGCGACCTTAGTTCGTTTTGCTTTTTGGGTTGCCATTAGGTCCTTTGATGATAATGGAGGAGGTTTGGAATGTGAGAAGACGGGGGTTTTAAAACTTGGCCATGAAAAGCGCTTCAGGCGCGCATCGACAGTGACAATACCTGGAAAAAGCGGTTCAGGCGCGCTTGGGCGCGGTTCAGGCGCGCGTTGACGGTGACAAATGCTGGAAAAAGCGCTTCAGGCGCGCGGTTACAGTGGCAACACCTGGAAAAAGCGCTTTAGGCGCGCTTGGGAGCGCTTGGGCGCGTGTTCGGTCATTTGGAGCTGTACAATCGCTTCTCAACGCATCTTTTTGATTCCTTGCTCATAGTAAACATCAAAACTAAGAGAACTAGAAATTAGAGACTAAAATTGGAACTAAATTGAGTAAAATAAATCTAAAATGCAATAAATAAATACGCTGCAAAGGATATAAAATTGGGTTGCCTCCCAATAAGCGCTTCTTTAAAGTCATTAGCTTGACGTCTCAACTATTGTCAAGGTGGTATATATGACAGGAAGAACACATCATCCGTCTCACCAAGAGATACATATTTCAAGTGAGGTGGCAATTGCTTGAGTGCAGCCGATGGCGTATCTTTCTTTTTCTTTACATATTCATCTTCATTCCTTTTCAACCCCTCCCATGTAGTAGGGAAACGGGGGGAGTAAGATGGTGATGCTGCTAACATGGCTAAAACCTCTTTCACCTTCGGATCTTTACTTTCTTTAACAACATCTTGGGGTAGGCATAACACTCTTTCTAATGGCATAATGTGTCCTTGATGTTCACATTCTTCATCGACTATCGAATTAAAAATCTCAATTCGATTGCACCCTTCTCTTTCGTTTGAATGCTCCATGGCTTTTAAAATATTGAATGTAACTGTTTACTCATTTACCTTAAAGGTTAAGGTGCCATCTGCTACATCAATCATAGCTCTCCCTATTGCTAAGAACGGTCTCCCCAAAATCAAAGGAATGTCATTGTCTTCCTCCATGTCTAGTACCACGAAATCCACTGGAAAAATAAACTTATCCACTTTAACCAACACATCTTCCACCACTCCATAGGGGTGTTTCATTGAGCGATCCGCAAATTGTAGCATTAGTTGTGTGTCTTTGACTTTTCCAATGCCCAGTTTTTTGTATATGGAAAGGGGCATAAGACTTACACTAGCCCCAAGATCACACAAAGCCTTCCCAAAAGTTCTATTTCCAATGGCACACGGGATTGAGAAGCTTCCAGGATCCTTGAGCTTCAGCGGCAGTTTTCTCTGTAGTATAGCACTACATTCTGCGGTTAGCATCACTGTTTCACCGCCGATTTTTCTTTTCTTCGATAGAATCTCCTTCATGAACTTGGCGTATGTTGGCATCTGTTCTAGTGCCTCTGCAAAAGGAATGTTAATTTGTAATTTTTTAAAAACATCAAGGAACTTACCGAATTGTTTTTCTGTTTCTTCCTTTTTTAACCTTTGAGGAAACGGAAGTCGAATTTCTGGTTTTGGCAGTGGTTTCCTTTTTTGTACCACAGGTTCTTCCTCCTTTTCAAGAGTGGTGTGCTCCTCCACTAAGGTCGGTGTGACTGTTTCTTCTGAGTGGGTCGAGCTTGAAGTGCTTACACTTTGTTTGACTTTAAGTGGTACTTGTTCACTTACCTTGCCACTCCTTGTTGTCACGGCATTGACATAATTTCGTGGATTCGTAACTGTGTCACTAGGCAAATTTCCAGTCGTTCTTTGTGCCATTTGTTGAGCAAGTTGACCCACTTGAGTTTCCAGATTCTTTATGGATGCAGAGTGATTTTTCTGGATGGCTCTTGACTCTTCAATGAAAGAATTTGTTGTTGTCACTAATTTCTCCATGGCACTCTCCCAAGCAGCCTTTCTAGGTGGAAATTGGTTTGTTTGAGCTCCTTGTTGACCCTGAGAACCACCTTGATGATCTCCCCAGAAAAAATTTGGATGATTTCTCCAACCAGGGTTGTACGTACTAGAGTAAGGATTATTTTGCCTTCCGTTATTACTAACAAAATTCACTTGTTCTAGTTCTTCTAACTCATTGTCATCCAATGTTTCACAGGCTCCATTTTTATGTGCTCCTCCACAAAGGTTACAACTAGTATGCTTTAGTAATTTGACAGGGGCTATCGGGGGTTGTATATTTAGAGCTGCTATTCCTTTCTTTATCTCAGTGGTAATAACATCCTCTATCTGTTTTGAGAATGACCTGCCTGGGACCAATCCATCCATAACATTCAACTCCAATACACCACTTGTTGATCCACCACCTCTGTCATACAACATCATTTGTTCATTTGATGCCATGATCTCAATAATCTTTCGTGCTTCTGTTGCAGTCTTGTAATTCAAAGAACCACCTGTTGCGGCATCCAACATAATTCTAGTGCTCGGTCTCAAACCATTGCAGAATATTTGCATTTGGGCAGTGTCGTCATAAGCATGATTAGGACATCCTGCAAGTAAGTTTCTGAATCTCCTGTAAGTGTCACAGAGAGATTCTCCCTCCTTCTGTTTGTAACTGGAAATCTCTTGCCTTTTTCTAACAAACATAGCTGGGGGAAAGTATTGTTCCAAGAACTTATCTTCAAGATCATCCCATGTGGTGATGCTGTCAGCAGGAAAGTAATGAAGCCACTCCTTTGCATCATCTGTCAATGAAAATGGGAACAATTTCATTCTCTTGCCTTCCTCAGACAAACCATCCACCTTCCCTGTTTCACATAATTCAAAGAAATTTATGATATGTCTATTGGCGTCTTCGTTATGTCTACCGGCAAAATGAATCTCCTTCAACTCTCGGTATAGAGTGGGACTTATTTCAAACTTGTTGACTGTAACCGGTTGGTTATGGATGGGCAATCGAGCAAGATTTCTATTCCGATTCCCATACTCTCCAAGAGTACGTTCTGGTAGTGGTGGATCGACCATCTCAGTAACTATGATGGAATCACCCAAAACCACTTCTTCCACAACTAAATGTCTTTCCCTTTGTCTCCTTTCTCGAGCCGCCTTTCGATGTGCCTTTGCTGTTTTTTCGGTTTCTGGATCAATGATAAGTTCAGCTGAGGACTGGCTTCGTATACAAGGTTAGACAGATTGTGAGTAATAAAGAGTTTAAACTAAAGAAAAATAAATAATTAAGTAAAAACAAAACAGTTTTAAAACAGAAATATTTTTTTTTGAAATAAAATAAAAGAAGAAATTTTATTGCAGAGCAAAAACTTTCAATTCAGTAAATAATTTAAATTCAATAGTAATATGGCAATCCCCCGGCAACGGCGCCAAAAACTTGATAGCCTTTCAACAAGTGTACTGAATCGTTGCAAGTAATAATAAAACAGTAGTACTGAGTGTCGAACTCAAGGATTGCATTTTACTATTGAATTATATTTAGTTACTAAAATTGAACAAAAAGTTCCCAAGTTGATTGAAATAATAATTAAAATTGACAACAGTAGTAAAATTGATCTTTTATAAATTGAGAAAAATGTCAGGGATGAGTTTCACTTCGAATCCAACCTTGGTGTCTAATTTGATCCTAGTTATTGAATTCCTTTATTGAATTATTACCGAATTCTCTTTATTATTCTTGCCCTAATGTCTTAGTGACAGAACCTTTAATTCCAAGTAACCCCTAATTCCTTAGTAGATTTAAGATTACAACTAAGCATTACCGTATAGAAATTCTCTTGTAAATTATTGCATTGCAACTAATTTAATTGGTTTCATGACCTGCACCTATGTCTAGACTACAAATTCATGAATTTCTCATCTCAAGCATTCGTAAAGTCCACTTCCGTTTCAAAATACAAATCGTAGAACATTTTAATGTTGATCAAGCAATAAAAAGCATTAAGCACGGAAATGAGAAAAATAATTCAATAAACTCATTCATATAACTAGAAATCAAATCATAAAAATAAGGGTTTCATCTTGTTACACTCATCCCCTCCTTTGTCATTCAAAAAGGTAAGAGAATAGCAACTAAGATGCTAAGGAGGGAGAGGATCCTTCCAAAGAGGAGGATTTTCCTGGTAGAGGAACTTCGGGAGGAGGAGGAACCGGATGAAGTGGTGGAGGTGGAATTCCCACCTTGGGAGCAAGTTGCTCTGTGAGCCAAGTTCTCAGCAGAGTGATTTCCTGATCTTGCTGAAGCAGTCGAGCCATAATGATCTGCAGTGCAGCCATGATATCTGGATTGGAAGGTTCAGACTGGCGAGGAGGAGTGCGAAGATGAGTTGTTTGTTGAGTAGTAGTGGCAACAACTGTATTGGCAGACCCAAAAATAGATGGAAGAGTGCCAACAGATGTGAACATGGATGGGAGAGATGCAAGTGGGGTAGATGGATTTCTAGATGGGGCAGCAGGTTTTGGGAAGTTCAAAAACTGACTAATGCTAAAAACAGAAGAGCTAGTTTTTTGTGGTGAAACAAAGAGTGGTGACATGGTGCTGATGTTTTGATTAGTCAGAAATGTCCCAAAGTCCTGAATTGGGGAGCGAAGAAGTTGAGAAAAAGAAATGACGCCAGTTGAAGAAATGGTGGATGATGTAGGGAGAAAGGTTGAAGGATTTTGATGTTTTGTTGGAGAACGTGCTTGAGAAGGTGAATAACGTTCTTGAGCAGGTTCATGAACTGCTTCTTGTGAGTGGTCATATGAGGAGGGTGTAAATGGAATGCAAATTGTGGCAGTCTGGACCCGAGCAAGTCGTTTTCTTTTGAGAGAGGTGGGAAAGGAAGATGTGGTGGCTGAAGGTGGGGCAGAAAAAGTCTTTCTCATATGAGAGAGATTTTTGGTGGAGAATTTGAAGATTTTGATTGGAGATTTTTCAGAAGAAATGGAAACTCCAAAATACCTGAAGACTTTAGTCAATACCATTCCATAAGGAACAATATTCTTCTTGTAGTCTTTGGTTGTTGCACAGATTATGTGCTGAAGAATCACATGAGGCAGGTTCAGACGCTTGCAATTCAGGAGATGGTGGATGAGCAAGGCGTCATTGTCAGATACATACTCATGACTCCCATAATGAGTGATTAGAGTATGCTGACACATACTGTTGAACACCTTAGGGAAGGGTTTGAGGTATGTTGACAAGTAGCGGGTTGATCCTTCTTGAAACATATCAAAAAGTACTTCAGTCTTTTGAAAATTCAAAGCTGAGTACTAGTTGTTGCCAAACACAGATGGACCCTTTATGGGCAACTGAAGAATTGAAGCCAGAATGTAGGGGGTTAGTCTGATCTCAACTCCCTTTATCGTGGAAATGGTAAGGGATTTGTCAGCAAAAGTCTTTGCATTGCAGTAGAATGCTCGGACAACATCTGGGTAGTAGCATTCAGAAGTTTGCAAGAATAAGGTCCAACCAAGAGCATCTGTGTGATGTTGGACAAAATGGCCTTCAATGATGAGTTTGTCAAAGACAAAAACTCGTCTGATCCCAACTGGTCGTTGAGCCCATTTGTTTTTGAAGAGTTTGGATTTGTTTGGGGAAATTAGAGGTTGAGTATTTTGTTTGGATTTTTTAGGGGGTGGAGATGGTTCAGATTCAGAAGAAGTGGAGGTAGAGGAACGTTATGGAGTGGGAGAACATTTGGCGTGTGTTGATGGAGAAGGTTGTGGACGTGGAGAAGATTCTGGAGGAGAAACTGTGTGAGTAGGAGAACGTTATTGATTTAGAGAACGTTCTTGTGATGTAGGAGAAAAGGGAGTTTGAACAGGAGAACGTTTCGGAATCGGAGAATGCTCTTGAGGTTGGGGTGGGGAACATTGTGGAGAATTTTTTGGAGAGGCGGGTTGACAACGTTTTAGGTTTTGTTTGGGAGTGAGGGTTTTTCTCCTTTGAGGATTTGGGAGATTCTTGCGAGCAAGGAATTGCGCAATCGTCATGGCAGATTTTGTTTTCATGGGTTTTGTTTTTGGTTTGGATTGAGAATTGATTGTGAGGGTTCATAGGAGAAGGTTGATTTGGATGGTGTGGTAGGTTTGGTGTTTGTTTGTGCCCTTGCTGATGTTGGAGGGAAGGAATCAGAAGAATCATCAGTCTTAGTATCTAAGATGATGAAGTAGTGTGGTTTTAGGTTTCAGGGTGTTGAGGTTCCAATTCCATATTGAACCCTCATTGAGCGTCGTTTAGGAATAGTTTGGTTACGCAAATGTGGAGGAACCTGAGCAAGGTTTGGTGTGGGAAGAGTGTATAGTGGTGGAAGGATAGTAGACAAAGGATTGGGATTGAAGATTTCTTGGTTGTTGTCAGAAGAAGTTGAATCAGAGGAGGCGTGTGGTGGTGTTGGTCGTGGTGGTGGAGAGGGTGAACGTTCCACAGAAGCAGATGAAGGGGATGAAGAGGATGGTGAGCAAGGATAAGCATTTTTGTGTGCGGATTGTTTGGTTCGCGCCATTTTTCTCTGAGCGTAAGTAATTTTGAGTGAGAGAGATGAAGGAGAAGACTGGTATTTAGATAGAATCTTGATGTTGGTTTTGGGGAAAAAGAAGGTGAAAAAGTTGAAAAGGATACTGTTTTTCTGACTTGAGGAGAGAGAAAAAAATAATGATTGTTGTTAACCTAGGGAAGGAGGAAAAGAATTTTTTGAGGCTATAAAGCTTGTGTCAGCACTCTATCTTCAAACAAAGAGACACATGTATTAAATGCCAAGATTTGCCTTTTTGGTTTTGAGAGGGAAATTGATGGCTCAGAAGAGAATGTTTGTTTTTCAGAACAGAGAATGATACTCGCGAAATGGAGACTGATAAACGTTCTCCGTTTTCTGTAGAAGCAGAATTTATCTAGAATTTTTTGGATTTTTCATGATTTTCAATTTTTCTTTGATCAAATTGAAACTATCCTCGACAAGAGCCTTTGTAAAAATGTCAGCAAGTTGATTTTGAGTATCAACAAAGATTAATTCAATATCTTTCTTATTGACATGGTCACGAATACAATAATGTTTTATATCAATATGTTTTGATCTAGAATGCTGAATGGGATTTTTAGACAAATTTATAGCACTCGTATTATCACAATAAATTGGAATACTGGAATAGCTTATAGAGTAATCTTGAAGTTGATTTTTAATCCATAGAACCTGTGAACAACAGTTTGTTGCTAAAACATATGCGACATATGTTGTTGACAAGGCTATAGTGTTCTGTTTTCTGCAAGACCAACTAATTAATGCTTCGCCTAAGAACTGACATGCTTCACTCGTGCTTTTTCTTTCCATTTTATCTCCGGCATAATCAGCATCACAATATGCTATAAGATCAAAATATGAACCCTTTATATACCAAAGACCAAGATTAATGGTTCCAACAAGATATCTAAATATGCGTTATACTGCTGTTAAATGGGGTTCTTTTGGTGCTGATTGAAATCGAGCACATAATCCTACTGCAAACATTATATCAGGCCTACTAGCAGTTAAATAAAGCAGAGAGCCAATCATTTATCGATACTCTTTCTCAGAAACAGAATTTCCATGTTCATCTTTTTCTAAAGAAGAAGATGGATAGATAGGAGTGGTCATGATTTTTGATTCGTTGATTTTGTATTTAATCAACAGATCTTTAATGTACTTTTCTTGACAAATAAAAATGCCGTTTTCATATTGTTTAGTTTGTAAACCAAGAAAGTACCTTAATTCTCCCATCATGCTCATTTCAAATTCACTTTGCATAAGTTTTGAAAAACCTTCACACATTTTTTCATTTGTTGATCCAAAAATGATATCAACAACATATACTTGAACGATGAGTAAATCATTTTCCTCTGTTTTCTTAAATAACGTGGTGTCGATTTTTTCCTCTTAGAAAACCATTTTTGATTAGGAATGAACTCAGTCGTTCATACCAGGCCCTTGGTGCTTGTTTTAAACCATATAGAGCTTTGGTAAGTTTGAAAATATGATTTGGTTTTGATTGACTTTCAAAACCTGGGGGCTGTTTTACATACACTTGTTCATTTAAGAACTCATTTAAAAAAGCACTTTTAACATCCATCTGAAACAATTTGATAAGTTTATGAGATGCATATGCAAGATGTATTCGAATAGCTTCTAACCTTGCAACTGGAGCAAAGGTTTCATCATAATCTATACCTTCTTGTTGATTGTAACCTTGAGCTATTAATCTTGCTTTGTTTCTGATAACCTTACCTTCTTCATCTAGTTTGTTTCTGAAAACCCATTGTGTACCAATGATTGCTTGATCTAATGGATCAAGTACCAGGGTCCAAACTTTATTTTTCTCAAACTGGAGTAGTTCTTCCTTCATGGCACTTATCCAAGATTGATCAATAATTGCTTCTTTGATTGATTTTGGTTCGATCTGAGATATCATTGTCATATTGTTTTCATCATTCTTGAATGATTTTCTGGTTCTAATCCCATCAGTCGTGTCTCCAATGATCTGGGTTTGAGGATGATCTTCAATCGTTCTCCAGCTTTTTGGTGGAGAATGAAACAGAGATTGTTTATCAATCTCTGTTTTCTGCAAATTGTTTATCAATATGAAAACAGAGATTCTCTGTTTTTATGCAGAATGTTCTCGTTGCTGTTTTTTCTGCTTTGCTTGATTATGTTCTTAATTAAATTCACTCAAAAGCACAAGTTAAATTAACATAACATTTTAGAATCATAATTAACTTTCTTAATTAACCTTTGTTTATTTTCATCAAAACTTTAAATATGGAGTTTGTCTCAACAATAAATTGTTTCCACAAAATAATTTTTTTATCATCAAAACATGTAAGGGTCATAGTTCTTCAAACCAACTTGGTTATAACAAACGTGTCACTTTTTAGCATACAAGTGACATTTGTTCTGATGTTATAAAGTTTTTGGCTTTTAGCTTCAATGCTTTTCAAGCTCCATGAACTAGGTTGACATAACGACTTAAAATTCTTCAGTGGATTCTCCTCTTGAATGATCTTTTCAATTAATTCATGAACATCCCACTTGTCTTTCATAGTGTTGTAGTTAATTTTCAAAGTTCCATACTAAGAAGAAAGTGAGTTCAAAATATACTAAACCATAAAAGAGTTATTCATTGCCATATCCAAAGACTATAGTCTTGTTGCGTTGTTATTTATCTCAATTGGGCACTGTTGCATGCCTCACGACCCATTAAACTTCATGACATTGAGTGACTTATTAGCAGAGCAAAAACGTTCTTCCACAAACTTAAGATATTCTATATCAGTTTCTGTTTGTGGAATTGTAATCTTAATGTTATTTGCAATAGTCATTCGCATAAACGTAAGATTCAACCAGTCAACTTGTTGGACCGCTCCCATGCCTTAAGCTCAAACTTTTCATCCTCAGTGTTGTCATCGTCAACATGTTTTTCCTCCAAAACTGACCAGTCAAGGTCCAAAGCACCTAAGTGGAAATTCACTTGTTCACTCCGTTGAAAAAATTTCAAATCGTTGAAAATGGTAACATGGTAACAAATGTTGCTTTTGAATGAAAAAAAAATCTACTAGAAAGTAATAATAAAATATATGCCCATTAAAGATATACATGCATCATATTAATAAAGTAAAAATTTGATTGTTTAAATCATTCATACGACGAATGTGCTTTATACATTGTTTAATATATTTCCTCTTAGTTTCAGAAAAAAGGCC
>PGTU02011415.1:0-13536 GCA_002896215.2 Cicer echinospermum | reverse complement strand
TATTTGATTATTCAATTTATTTTATTTTATTGCATGTTTTTTTGTGATTCAACAATCTTCTCATGTTTATCTGGACAATTGTTTGCATTTGGTAGTTTTTTATGGTATTATTTTATGCTTGTTTGTATAATATTTTCTTTTGGTTTGTTTGAGGATGGCTTCCTCGACCAAAGGGTGTTTCTTCTTGTTCCTCTATCTAAAAAATTGATTGTCAAATAGAGGTGAACCTTTATGTTTCGGATTCCTTTCTCATTTTGGTGTCTACCAAAAAGAAGAGTCTCTTGAACTATTTTGCAAGATGATTTTTCGTTGTCTCCCTTGATTGTTTCACCATATTGATGGTTTTGAACTACTCTTTCGATTGTATTTGCATTTAAACACATGGTAATAGAAAAATAATTTTCATTGAATATGTGCTATAAGTATAATACATCCTACAAACTACTCCAATTATGCACTTTGGTTTCCTTTGGCATCATCTTACTTTCTTCTCAAAACCCGTAATATCACCATGTTAGTTGCTTCGACTTGTTCGCTTGTTCGATGGTTTGTGAATGCTCCACCAAAATTAAATGTTGAGTAATCTTTGAGATCAAGTCATCAGAGATTGGAAGGATTTTTTTTGTGAATTTTGTTCCATTCATCAAAACAAGAATAAGGGAAATTATGCTCAAATAAATCTTGGTTCTAACAATCTCTCCTTTTTGCTTAGTCTATTGTAACCAGCTCTTGGTGTTTATTTGCAAAAACGCATAAACAAGGATATTTAAGTTTAAAAACATGGTATGGAATACTCAACATTTTCAAACCTAGAGTTGTTTAACTACAACTCCATATTTATATAACTTTATTTAACAATGTACTTTTAAACATCATTTATTATAATGATCATACAAAATTAATATGCAACAACAGAATAATAAATTGTGAATTGCTTCAACCTTGCCACTGTAACCTTGAGGTAAGTCAAGTCCGAGCCTTTGTTCTTTATAAACTTTCCCAACTTCTCATTCAGGCTTATTGCCTGAATACCACTTGGTTCAATGGGCTTCTTCCTCTGGTCTGGTACAAGATCCTAAAAGTCATTCATTGAATTCATTGAGCTCTTTCTTGCATTTTCAACTCCATCCATTGTGTTTATATGAACTTCATCTACAAAGTTTTGGTTGTTAGAGAAACAACCAAACAAAGATTTAGCTTTAAAGATATTTCCTCATTCAAAACTGTCACATGTGTTAATTTTTCCCCTTAATTTTTGCTTTTAGTTTTTTATGTTCTTGATTGGAAAATTGAAATTTTAGATTAATTTCTAGAAATTGATCTTCATTTGTGAATCTCAGTTCTAGTTGGTTATAAGTATTATAATTACGTGTGGAAAGTTTAGTTTTGATTAATTGTTTGCTTCATTTTGTGTGAAATTTGAAATACGAAGTTCTAGAAAAAAAAAGTTCGCAGAAAAAAAAAATGTATTTCATCATCTTCCGTTCAGAAACTCTCTTTGATCCAAAATTCATTGTAACTTGTTTTTTGATGTTATTTCTTATATACATATGATTTTGGAAATGAAAATTTCTAAATAATAAAAAATTAGAGGAATGCAATATGCAGGAAAAACAATTATGAAATACAGGTTGCGTAAAAAATGTGATTATACACAAAGCACTTTAAAAAAGGCATTTGCAAAAAAAAAATCCTAGAATTTTGCACATTGAACATCAAACATTCTTTGCATGTCTTAACTCTTTTAGGCTTGGAACATTTTACTTAGTTTTTTCTTGTTTGTCATTTTAAAATTCTCTTAGTTTTGTCTTAGAGTTTCATTCTTGAAATTCTTGTGTTGGTAGCTTTTGTGGGCTTGTTACATGTTTGTTGGATTTTTGCTATTTTTTTTAATAACTTAATATGGGAGTTGAGTAGAAAAAGGCGAGAGCACATCATTAAAATTCTATCATTGAGTGATATACACGAGTAATACATTTCTTAAGTGTAAACTCTTAGTGAGTGGTGATGACCTTATTTTTATTTTTATATTAACTTGTTCTTGTTATTTGTTTGTTTGTTGTGGTACTCGTTAATTTGTTTTTGTGAAGTCATCAGTGGAATGGAACTAAACCCTTTTTGCCTCTGAATTTGCTCTCTTATGGGTAATTTTAACAAAATTGAATACTCAATGAATTCCTTAAGAGAAAATTTTGTTAATCAGAAGAGATAAGAGATCTAATCATGAAGATCATCTCAAAAATGAAGATGGGTTTAAGATTGAGAAACAGACGACGTATGAGTTTATATGAGAAGAAAATGAGGTATGGAAAGGAAGATTTAGAGATAATAGAAAGAATGAGAAAATTATTATTAGGAGGAAATGCATATGAAAAGAGAGATAGAGAAAAGACATAAGATTAGAAATATGGTGATGAGGAAAAAATTGTAAGAAAGGAGAGATAGGAAAAAAGTGAGGAGTAAAGAGATTTTGAGAGGGAGATAAGAAGTAATGAAAGAGAAAAGACACAAAGAATATAAAAAAGGAGGGTCGATAAATGAAGTATTTCATATGAAAAACATATTAGAGATTTTATATTGGATCATGAGTATATGACATGTCTTTATGAAATAGATATGCAACAGCAGCAAGAAAAGTAGAGAAGTTAGTTTTGAGAGAGAAAGAAAGAATCAAAGAAAAGAAAACGAAAGAGACGAAAAAGATAAGTTATTCTCAAGAGAGAAGAGAAAATTATTGAAAAGAAAGAGAAAGATGAAAAACATTTGAGAGACAAAGAGCAAAAAATTGACTCTAATATTTGTCTAACTTTGATAATTCTCTTGTGCAAGTGCTTGAAGAAGTGTCTCAAAAGGAGGAATGTCATCAATACATTGACTTTGAAAGCGAAGAGAAAATGATGGTAAAATTAAAAGTCTCTTTAAATAAGAAAGTGAGGTGAATGAAACAAGTGTTATTGCTCGAGGTTATTGGTCAAAGGGTGGTTTAAAGGAAACTATTGAGTCAACATTTGCTTGTGATGAAAAGATGTCTATGAGACTCACTTGCTTTGAGACCTTTGCAGATCAAACTAAGCTTATTGTTTGCACACAATTCCAATCCAAGGAGTAAATTTAGTCATGAATATCAATTCAAAGTTATAACTTGTCCCATCTTAGAATTTTCTGACTATAAATGAGATAAGATGTTTGTTTTCTAGATGGAATGTATTTCACTGACTTATCATATTCGGGACTCTTCCACAATTCCATGACCTCAATCGATATGATGAACTTGTGGTTATTTAAATTATTCTTCATGTATGGTAATAATGACGAGATTAAATTCGTGTTGGAGTTCTTTCAAGAATGAAGAAGGGTTTGTACAGGCACCCCCAATTTTACCTGCACCCCCATATTTTA
Organism: Cicer echinospermum; assembly: GCA_002896215.2. NCBI lineage: Eukaryota > Viridiplantae > Streptophyta > Magnoliopsida > Fabales > Fabaceae > Cicer > Cicer echinospermum. The sequence continues at coordinate 10,137 of PGTU02011415.1, read as the reverse complement.
AAGACTAAACTCTGTAAACAGTATAAATCATTCCAAAAATTACAATTTTGATTCACACCCCACCTCTTTCGAAAATCTTTAGATAAAAAATGTTGGATTCGAAAGTTAAAGTTTCGAAATGAATTTTAGTAGTTACTCGGAACTTTTGTTGTTTTAAACCTTCGAAATGCAATTATTATTTTCAAAAAAATTCAAATTTTCGAAACTTTGGATAATCAGCCAAAGTTTTCGAAATGGACAGTAATTCCGAAATATTTGCATGCAATTTGAAAGTTTCGAAATAACACTAATGCTTCGAAAATTTGGCATTTCACGAAATTTTTTGAAATGGATGTTTCGAATTTACAAATTTTCGAGAATGCAAGTTGGTCTTCGAAAGTTTTGGATTTTCACAAGTTTCCAATGTATTTATTCGAATGTTTAAGATTTTTGAAATGTATTTTAATGTTTCGAACTTTTTCAGATAAGTCAAAGGTTCGAATGTATTTTAATTTTTTTTTTTAAATTCAATATTTATTTTAGAACTTATTTTTTAATTTTTTTTAAATTCAATATTTAGATTTATTTTTATTAAATTTGTTACTAATTTGAAATTAGGTATGAGTAGAGTTGATGTTTCTGCTTCACAAAAAATGTTATAGATTCTACAGAAAAATTACCATTGATCAGGTATTATTATAACTACTGATGATTCATCACCAATTAAATTTTTCTTATAGCTATATAGTTAATGTTTTATTTGAAACGTATTTTGGTAGGTATTTTCTTCTCGAGAAGCTGTATTTGAATGGGCAAAAGCCAATTGGAAGACAAAATGGAATTTAATTATTACCTATTCGATCAGATAAAGCAAACGGAATTAGGGGAAGAAAAGACAAATTGATTTTGGGATGCGAAAGAGGTGGACGATATAAATCAGAATCAAAAAAATCAGTAACTTGCTCTCATAAGGAAAACTGTCCATTTACTCTCAAATGTGTACCATTAAGTGTCGGTGAAGGATGGAAAATTAGTGTTCGTTGTGGGACACACAATCATGAATTACTTGATACTGTAACCGGTCATTCCTATTGGGGCGTTTAAACGAAGAAGAGAGGAAATTTGTCAATGATATGACAAAGTATAAGCTTGCACCCAGATTCATTCTAAATGCTTTGAAAGTGAGAAATGAAACCAATGTCACTATTTCCAGTCAAATATATAAAAGCAAGGAGTACTTATCGATCATATCATTGAGAGGTCCGTACAGAAATGCAGCATCTGTTGAAGTTAATACAATAAGAAAATTATGTGCATTGGACAAGAAGACGGGAAATTCTGATATTTTGAGAGATATTTTTTGGACGCATCCTGATTGTATAAAGTTGTTAAACACATTTCATTTTGTTTTAATATGTGATAGCACATACAAAACAAACAGATATCGGTTACCATTACTTGAAATAGTCGGTGTCACTTCTACTAGTTTGACATTTTCAGTTGTGTTTGCTTATTTGGAAAAAGAGCGACAAGATAACTTCATCTGGGCATTTGAAAAGGTACGAATGTTGTTCAAATCTAAGTCTTTGATTTCTAAAGTTATTGTGACTGATAGAGATCTTGCCATGATGAATGCGATTAGTGTTGTGTTTCCTACTTCAATACATTTGCTATGTCGTTTTCATATTGAAAAAAATGTTGGGGCAAGATGCAAACAATATGTCAAAAAGGATAGACAAGAAGAAGTAATGGATTTATGGAAAAAGATTGTCTATTCGACTATGTGGAAGAGTATGATCATCATTTGCAACAATTTGAGCTATTGTGTGCCGATATTATTCTTTTTGTTGATTATGTGAAAGATTCATGGTTAACACCTTACAAAGAAAGGTTTGTCAATGTTTGGACCAATAGAGTGATGCATTTGGGGAACACAACATCTAACAGGTATTTTTAAAATATGAATTGTGTTGTTTTAGCAAACATGATTTTACTAGTTTATGCGATTTGTTTTTAATTTGTGTTATTTAATTTATTTGTAGAGTTGAGTCTGCTCATTGGAGATTGAAAAAACATGCTTCAAACTAGTTTTGGTGATTTGTGTAAAGTTGGGATGCAGTGAATATGATGTTGAAAGAACCAAATATGTATCATTCAATCTTCTTTTCAGAAAACCATCAAGGATGTTGAGCACGGGTATAATTCACAATTTTTTTCGTTAAATATTTCTGGGTGACACTGTAATTGAATATGCGGCTTATCCACATTGATCCCACATCAATATCATCTTCCAGGGACAAATTTGTGAATGCCTAAGTGACCACAAATGTCAATGACTCTATTTGGAGTTTGTAGCGGTGTTTACCGTCAGAAAAAGACTATCTCATTATGTGGCGACCTTTGCCATCAGTAAGTTGCAATAGGAAAAACTTTGTGACGGTAAATGTCACCACAAATATATGATGATATTTCAAATCAGTCAAACTTGTTGTGAGGGTATAAGTCGCCACAAATTCAAATAAATATTACCTACAACATATATGTAACATTTTTTGCTGCACAAAAAAAAAAAAAATTAGCCAAAAGTATTGTATTCAATTTGTGAGAGTTGTTTTCAACTATCAATAATAACCAATTTGAAATTTAATATTTGAGAGAGTTTTTTTTAGTAAGTAATATGCGAGGGTTTTTTTCAACCTCAATTTTTTATTTTATTTTGGCCCATATAGATATTATTCTTGTATTGGAAGAAACAACTATGAGAGATAAATTAAAGAATGCATATACAATCATCATACAAAGAATGTGACGTGGAAAAGTGTAAAATTGAAGAAAAATCACAATGATCGTCTAATAACATCTCGAGAATAACATGTGAAATTTTTCACGACATAGATATTTCTCTTACATTTCTATCACACAATACAACCACAATACAACATTTAAAGTATTTATGATAAATGCATCTTCCAACTTCTAACATATGTATAATTCAAACCAACATCAACATAATGAAATAACTATTCATACTATTGGAACCAAGTCGATTTTCCTCTTGTGATTTTCATGTTAATATAAAGATATTTTATGAGAATAATTTGTCTGGACTAATGGCTACGTTAAGTGTGCAGTAATTAGAATAGAAAATCAGAAGGAATGTACCAGAGAAAGGTACTAGAGAAAGTCACCAGATGATGAGATTAGAGGAACACAAAATCATATGTGTCTTCCTCTAAACATATGCCTCCAAAAGTAATGTGCTTTTGAAGGTTACGAAGACTGCCTATAATGTTTAGGTCTAAAGACTGACTCTAAAATTAGGTATCAAGAATGAATTTGAAGCATGCCTCTGAAGAGTTTACATCAAACAATTATTAACTCTAAAGAAATTATTCAATGCGTTCATTCAAAGCTCATGTTCCGCTAATCAAAAGTTGCAACATACTCAAAATGTATTATAAGGTTTATACAAGAAGTCTTAACCCAATAGTAAGCATTTAAACCTTGATTAATAAAAAAAATTATCTTCCCCAATTAATTTTATAAAAAAAACTAGTATATTATTATTAATAAAAAATATAAAGTAAATTATAAAATTTAAGTTATATATTTTAAACAAATTAATGGCAAGTCAGTGTTAAATCAACATATTTGAAAAAATATATATAGATGGGATTGAATTCCATTTTTTTCCTAATTAATATATCAAATAAGTTTTAAATGCAAGTTTTTTAACTAAAATATATTAAACCTTGTAAAATTTATTATATTTGATTATTTTGTTTATTTTCTTTAGAGATTTAGACCGTCAATTATTTATCATTCAGTATTAATTTCAATATATTTTAAAAATAATAATATAAATTTCAATTAATAATTTATTGTAATTATTATTATTTATTTATTTTCTGTATTATTTTTTAATTATTACTACTATTTAAAATGGAATATGAAATATTATTATTATTATAATTATAATTGTTGTTGAAGCAATTTTTTTCTTATGCTTCACGTGATACCTTTTCGAAAGAAAAAAACATAAACTTATACCTAAAAAAATCATTAACATTTTTTTGTATCATAAAGAAATTTTAACGTTCACTTGACTAATTTAACATTTTTTATTTTTTAAATCGTTCGCTTGACTAAATATTATCATTTCACTATTAATAATTTTTTTTTTTTGGTTTTTGGAAAATTACATCAAAAGTATAAAACATTAATTTTAAAAAACTTTTTAATATAAAAATTAAAAAATTTCATAAATGTAAATAACAATTTCAAAGTGATATTTCATATACTTAATATATATGTTTGATTAAAATGATATAACATAAATAAAAATAATAAGTTACAAATTATATTAAGTAATTATATATCTCGTTTAAAATATTATTCATAGATTGTGAAAGAAACTCGCAAATAATAACTAATAAATTTAATAAGAATTCCATGCCAATTTTGTATCAAAATTTTTCACCGATTTCAGACGAAAATAACCAAAGAATAAAAATGATAGAATATGTTATAGGTTTCGTCTCAATTTGGAAATCAGAAAAAGAATAAAAAAGATTCGCTACAATATAATATAATAAACAAAATAAATATTATGTATTTTATCTCTAACAACCCTACTTCGAACGGATTTTAGACAGAAATTTAGAAAGGACGAAATAAAAAATAATAATTTGGAACGAAAACTCTTCAACGTGATTTTTGACGGAATCTATTATGTCCGAAATTTCTGTCCCATAATGACTATTTCTAGTAGTGCTTCGATTCCACAAGCTAATTAAAGGTTCCTTTTTTATTCTCCGATGGAACAAAAGTTATATAGTTTTATTTATATATATATATATATTACATGTATAGGGAATTTAAAAAAATAAAATTATTGGATTTGAAAATCTAGAAAAAGAATGTAGTTACTTCTGTAATTATTTAATCATTGATTTATTTATTAAGACTTTTTTAAACTAGATTTCTAATTTTAAAAACTTTAATTTTGAATTTTCAATCAAGAAAAGAATGTAGTTATTTTTGTAAGATTTTTATTATTTTGTTTTCATTAAGGTATTTGGTCAAGACATTTTATTTCCATTTAAGATAATAGTCAAATTTTGAATGGATTTTTGAGAAAATTAGGTTGAATAACATACTTTCATTTATTTTATTTTATATGGTATATATTTCTATTTTTAGTAAATTATTCTTTAGTATTACAATTATTATTATTATTATTATTATTTTATTATTATTATTATTATTATTATTATATGTTATTACATTTAGCGTAGATTTTTTTATTATTATTTAGATGATTTTAAATTAGTTCTTATGTATTATCTTATTTAAGGTAAATATTAAATTTTTAATACTTTTTATTATAAAAATAATTATTCTTGCAAAGTTTTGATTAATTAGAATTTAATGTCTTTATCATTAAGAGTTAGAATTCACTATCTTAATTTTTAACTTTGACTGTGCATATTTAAGGATAACAATAATTATATATGAAGAAAGGAAATGAAAATCAAGACTGCAATGAGGTTTAATTTTTTAATAAATAAAAATATAAAAAGACACTTATTATTATAAAATGGTAGTCTATCTTGTCTAATAATATACATTAAGGCATCTTTGCGGTGTTCGAACATTCTAAAACATCATAGAAACCTATCATTTACAGTGTATGCACATAATTAAATTAAGATGTTGGGGAAAAAGTCTATTTCTTTTTTAACTAGTATAGGAGCCCGTGGGTTGAACATGATAAGTTGTTCGTTACATATATGAACAAAGCAAAGAAAAACAACTACAACTTTGTAACATTAGTCTTTCATTTTTAATTGATCTATTGCAACACGTAAGTTTGTCTTCCTTTTTTCTTGCTAAATCAGACGAAATCACATACATTTTTTTAAAGAGATTTTGTGTACCTTTATGACCTACGAAATTCGGTTTATATAAAGATCTCTATTAGAATCATGATGATTAGAACGATGATGATTTTGGAGGACAATTCCTTTTGAGGTTTGTTGATAACAAAAGGAAGTTTGTGAGAAAAATTTGATATACTAATGTTCTATAATTAAGTGTGCAGGAAAATAGGACAAATATGTACATTCAAGACCTAAGAACAACTTAGAGGAAACAAGTAAAATCAGAGGAAACTAAAAAACTCAGAGGAAACAAGTAAAATCATATGAAAGAAGTAAAATTAGAGGAAACAAATATAATCCGAGGAAATCATAGGAAACAGGTAAAATTAGAGGAAACCAACATAATTAGAGGAAACAATTAGAATAAGAGGATACAATATAATTCGAAGATACAACAAAATTATAGGATACAATAGAATCAGAGGATACAACATAATCAAAGGAAACACACTAATCAGAGGAAACAACAAGAATAAAAGGAAACACACAAAACAAAACAAATTAGAGGAAACAAATAAAACACGGAATCAAAGGAAACAGACAAGACTCTGAACTACACAATCTCTGAATACGCATCCTCCGTTGGCAATATAATGCTCACATTAAAGGCGACATGTTTCTCTTTAAAATGGTTATTCATGTTGAATCTGATGATTGGCTCTATTTTTGAAAAACTATTTCAACATTAACAGATTATTGACTCTGCTCTAATATTCCCACATTAACATATCACTTTGCTTTTGATATTGACACACTCCAATATGAGTCCGATACATATGGCTCTGCTTCTGGTACTTACACAATGACTTTGACTTTGACAAAAGTTAATTCATAAAAAAAGTCAACATATCATAGAAAAGTCAACGTAGCTACAAAAAGTCAATGTCTCAAAAAAAGTCAATGTCTTTGATGAAGAGCAACAATTCTGGAAGTTGTGTATGTTTTGAAGATGTAACTCTGATAGAATTTGGAGGATTCCAGATCAGACTCTGATACAAGCCAATGTTGCCTCTTATCCTACTACTGTAAAATACTAGACCAAATTCTCAATCGGTTACCTACTTATTGCACTTAACGGAAATAATTGGTTGAGTATTTTTAATTAGCATAAAAGGTTTGCAAAAAGACTTCACCACCGACAACAGTAATAATATTCGAATCTACAAAAATGGTAAGAATTGAAACACTGATTCATGGGAATGGTTCACAAGAAACAATCCGAAACCAAAACAATACATCTATTAAAAATTGAATGTTCATAATAAAAAAAAATGATTCGAATGAATATGGTTGGAACAATTCATTCAATTGAAAAATGTTTGGAATAATATAATGAAGAAGAAGAATCACAAAAGGTTTTTATATTGGTTCACCATCGATCTGGCTGGCTACGTCCAATATCTTTATCTGAAATATTTTTTCCAGTTATTCAATTTGAGGCAGTGGTAATGAATTATATTTTTATCTGAAAGATCACCTATATTATTATATTAATACCATTAGATTGGATTCCATTTGGTTGTGCTGCGTACTGGGGTTCTGGTCGACTCAATATTAGGTTGACCTAAGTGGATGCGAGTCCGACCCAAAATAGTTTCATTCTAAGGCGACCATATGATGAAATCAAGGATCGATTGGAATTGGAAATTTTGTATCTCGGGATTGAACTTTATATTGGGTTGTGATTTTGGAAAGTCTTAGATCTGAAGTTGTTCACTAACTATTGTGGGATCCGAAATACACATGGTTTCTTCATTATCACTATGTCATAAGGTTTCTTTAGAGATTTCATTTCAATCATTTTCCAATGACACGTGTCAAGCTTTAGTAATAATCATCAACACCCTAGTTGTCTATTGGACTTATAGAATTTCTCGGTCTAGATTTTTTAAGGTTGTTGGATGTGCACGTTGGGATTTGCGTCTAGTATATGAATTTATATTATAAATAGAGGAAAATGCTTTGTGAATTCTTCGCTTTTTCATAATCTTGAACTGTCTTGAGCGATCTTGTAACCTCTTTGCAAAATGTTGGGGCAATCTTTGGATTGGACTACTTGAACCTTCTCTATTTCCAATGGAACTTACTAGTGAACCCCTCTTTTTTCTTCGATTTGATTTCAATGGCATTTCTCATTGTTATTATGATTTAGTATGTTGTGCCTTTGTCTCACAATATCTTGATTTTGGCCACTGTTCGTAACAAGTTTGGGGTAGTTTTAGGGTTTTTGTTTCTTTTTCTCCACCACGAAAGGTGGCTTTACATCTAGGTTGATTTTCTGAATATTTACACTTAATTTAATTTTATACATCCTTCGTCACCTTCACTCTGTCTTCATCAAAGTGGTTGAAAAGGTGAAACTATTATCATGATCGCTCTCTGATGACTCTTCATCATATGCATATTTTCTCACTATTTTAGTCTTATTTATCCTCAATCATTAGTTAAATTAAGGATTTATTTGATATATTTTGTTGTTTTTATTCTTTGAGTGGATAAAATGTTTTGTGTTTTTATTTCCTTGATTAAGTAGGAATTTGTCATAATTTTACATTGCGTTTTGTTTTAGTGCAGTGCTGAATTTTGGTAAGAAATCAACATGACATATGTTGAGTTTTTCAGCCATATCTGGAGTTGTAAGATGTTCACTTGGAGTCAAACCAAGTGCAAATGAAAGCTAAGATCCATAGCTACAACTTTCATGAAGACACCGGAACCAAATTCAGACTCGAAAGAGGAGAAAAATGCAATATACGCCGGACAGCAGATGTTGAGCGCCCGAGCGCGCCCAAGCGCAAGCAAGCGCTTTTTCCACAGCATCTGCTACTGTCCAAACGCGCTGGAGCGCGTTTTTCCGCGCCTGAGGCGCGCGACCCGCACCAGCAACCATAAAAACACAGATTTTTACTATTTTAGGGATCTTTTTCACTCTTGGGAAGTTGGGAGACTTGTGCCCTAGCATAGAAACTCAAAGACGATCGTTTCTAACATTATTGGAGCAGTTTTATCAAGAATCATTCATGAATCCTTCTTGTAATCCTTCTCTAATCTTTATCTCTTTTATTTCTATCATGAGTAACTAAACCTTATTTGTTAGGGATGAGTGTAACAAGATGAAACCCTTATTTTTATGATTTGATTTCTAGTTATATGAATGAGTTTATTGAATTATTTTTCTCATCACTGTGCTTAATGTTTTTCTATTGCTTGATCAACATTTAAAATGTTCTACGATTTGTATTTTGAAACGGAAGTGGACTTTACAAATGCTTGAGATGAGAAATTCATGAATTTGTAGTCTAGACATAGGTGCAGGTCATGAAACAATTAAATTAGTTGCAAAGCAATAATTTACAAGAGAATTTCTATACGTTAATTAGGGGTTACTTTGGAATTAAAGGTTTCTGTCACTAAGACATTAGGGCAAGGAATTAATAAAGAGAATTCGGTAATAATTCACTAAAGGAATTCAATAACTAGGATCAAATTAGTGACACCAGGGTTGGATTCGAAGTGAAACTCATCCCTGACATTTGTTCTCAATTTATAAAAGATTCAATTTTATACTGCTGTCAATTTTAAATTTTATTTCATATCAACTTGGGAACTTTTAGTTCAATTTAGTAACTAATATAATTCATAGTAAAACGCAATCCTTGAGTTCGACACTCTCGGTTCTACCTTATTTTAATTATTACTTGCAGACGATTCAGTACACTTGCTGAAATGCTATCAAGTATTTGGCGCCGTTGCCGAGGATTGCCATATTACTATTGAATTTAATTTATTTACTCAATTGAAAATTTTTGCTCTGCAATAAAGTTTTTTATTTTATTTTATTTTATGTTATTTTTTTTTATTTGTTTAACTTGCTAATGTCATGTCTAGTGGTTTGTCTCTTCTTTGTTTGAGATAACTATTCGCTTTAAAGCATGGAAGATTATAATGAGGATATTCTACTACAATTATATGAAGAGTGTGATACTTGTCTTATATCTTGTATATGTCGCATGATTGAGAGGCAAATCTTGAGTTATACATTTTTAAGATATCACCCTCAAATCCCTCTGATGAAGCCTCTTAGGTGTGACTTTTGCGGAGAAGCACATAAGAATGGACATTGTTCAGATGACCTTGATGAACTAATAGAATATGAAGATTTTTTTCTCAAAGTTACAGAAAACGACGAGCGTTATATTAAAAAGATCTATTGGGA
>PGTU02011414.1:0-13881 GCA_002896215.2 Cicer echinospermum | reverse complement strand
GTTATGAGATGCAATAAATCGATTGAGACATCAATTGATTGAGATTTCTTAAACTCCAAGGTTGAGGCAATCGATTAGGCAGTCGATTGCAGATTAATCATTTATCAGAACAACTTTGATCAAATCGATTGGCACATAGATTTTGTCAAAATAGCCGATGTTCTGTAACAAGCACAGTCGATTGGCAAATCGATTGACGTTTATGTCTGAGTCATTTTGATCAGCACAATCGATTGACGAATCGATTGAAGCTATGTTTTGAGTTACATAAAGGTTTCAGCTCATTGCCAAATCGATTATGACTGTGATTATGAAGTCGACTGAGGAATCGATTGTTTTGATCTCGTTGTTGGAACAAAACACCTATAATCGATTACTCAATCTATTTGGATAAAATCATAGTATCAGTTCTGATTGATGTATTAAAGGAATCGATTGGCAAATCGATTCATGCTTATATGATCAAGATTCAAGAAAAACAAGGCATGCGAAAATCGATTAGGCAATCGATTGAAGCATTACCAAATCGATTAGGCAATCGATTGTCCTGGTGTTTTTAAGAATATATATAAGCTGATTCAATCACTTTTAAAAATAACTTTTCACAACTTTTGAGAAACACTTGGGAAAAATTTTGATCATCTTTGAATACCTTTGAAAAACACTTTGAGAGAAAAGTTTTACAACACACAAAATATCCATTGGCTAAATACATTTTGTGTGAGATACTATAGTGATTGAGTCAAAGTCTTGATATTCTTTAATTCTTTGAAGAAGACAATTTTCTGTAAATTGAAAGGTTTGGAAATCCAGTAAGGAAACTGGTAGTTATCTTTGTTGATGTGAGATCATCAAGAAGATGCTTTACCTAGATCTTGTGTGAGTTAGGCGATTAACTACAAGGATTAGGTGGTATAGAAACAAGAGTGAAGTGAGTTAGATAGATAGGCTTCAAGGAAGCTGGACAATCTGTAAAAGGTTCTCAATTCATTCTATTGGAAAAAGGCTGAAATCTTGTTGGATTTCAGGACTGGATGTAGGCTATCTATTGATAGCTGAACCAGGATAAACTGTGGTGCAATTGTTTCTTATTCCTACTCTTTTAGATATTACATAAATGCATATTCTTGAATGTATGAATTAATGATTTTATATCTTGTTTAACATTCTGAATTAAGCATTGTTTCTTGTCTTTTATATTGATAACATTTGCAAACTGTTTCGATTATTGCTCCTGAATATATCTCATATTCCGCTGTGATTCTTTGGTAATTTGTTTAATAACTCTCATATCTTTAGACTAACAGAGGCCATCATTAATAACATTCTGATATCCCTAAAACTGCCTTTAGAACCCATTATGGCGATTATGAGTATTTGGTTATGCTTTTTGGTGTGACTAATGCACCAGTAGTGTTTATGGATTACATGAACCGGATCATTCACCCTTACCTAGACTAATTTGTGGTTGTGTTTATAGATGATATCTTGGTGTACTCTAAGACTAAGGAAGAGCATGGCGAACATTTAAGGATAGTTTTGCAAACCCTTAAGGAGAAACAATTATTTACCAAGTTGTCTAAGTTAGAATTTTGGTTAGAGGAAGTTGTTGATTATTGTGACCTCGAAATAATCGGAATGTATCAGTTCTTTAAGAAATTAAATCAATTTCATACACACATCGGAATTAAATTGCGGCATACAAGATTAGCAATTGCAAGTAGATTGATAGGAGATTAACCAAGATGCATGCAAGTCAAATTACCAGTTTAAACAATATTACTTAACACAGAATATGTTTAACATGCATCTAATATTAATCACACATACAAATATTGCGAGATAGAAAATTAAAGGAGTTAAGGGTTAGAGAAGATTGCACCAAGGATTTATCCTGGTTCAGTTGTCAACATGACAACCTACATCCAGTCCTGACAATCCAATTGGATTTCAGATTTTCTTCTCCAATAGAAAGAATCAATTACAGATTGTCCAGTTTCATCCCCGAAACCTATCTATCTTAATGATCTCTTTCCTATTGATCACCCTCTGATCCTTGTAGATACTCAGCAATCTAACACATAATCAAAGTACGACTCTTTCTTGTTGAGCACTCTCACCCAAGAAAGTAGCCACCAGTTTCAAGCTGGCTTTTCTCGCTTTCGTTTCTTTTCAAAGTATTATTACAAACTGAATAAAGGAAGAACAAAAAGAAGTCTTCAATCTTGGTCAATGTGACTTCTCACGAATCTGGATATTCAAGGATTGTTCATGAGAACACAGTCTTTTCTCTCAAGATCACTTTTCCAGCTTTCTCATTGACTGTTGATAATCTTTTTGGCTGTGATCTGAAAAAGCAATCTCAGTATGTTAACAAGTGTTATTGAGAGTTCTTTTGTATATCAAGAATATTCAAAGTGTTTTTCAGATTGTTATTGAGAGAATGATTGAAGACAGTTTATATAGTTTCTGAAAAACATCTTAATAAATCGATTTGCCAATCGATTTCTTAAAGTAATAAAACAGGTCTAATCGATTTGCCAATCGATTATCGCGTGTCTTGTTTTTCTTGAATCTTGAAACTACATAAGCCAATCGATTTACCAATCGATTCTTTAAACAAACTTTCTCAGTGATTATGTTAAGACTTATATGCATCGATTTCGTAATCGATTGCAGGTGTTATGTTCAAAGTAAAAATCACACCAATCGATTTCGTAATCGATTTAGTAAGTTTGATAATCGATTAACAAATACTCAGAATCGATTTGGCAATAAGCTCAAAGTTCACTGTGATTTCAAAAAGTTCTTTCAATCGATTTGCCAATCGATTGTGTTCAAGTCAGTGACTCAGCTATTTTGATGTTAATCGACGTGCCAATCGATTTGTGTGTATTTGTCTGAAAAGTTCTTACCTGGCGTTTAGTTCAATCGATTTCCCAATCGATTGCAACCAAACTTAACTTGATTGAAATTCAAATAATAGATTGTCCAATCGATTGTGTTTGTCACAGGTGAAGTTATTTTTCAAATAGTACTTAAGCAATCGATTTGCCAATCGATTACCCTCAAAACTAGAATGTCACTGTGACTTGTACAATCGATTTCCCAATCGATTTGTTTCAATCAGGTTTACTTTGTGAAGTGTACAATCGATTTGTCAATCGATTAGCCTGTAAAACATGGTGCTACTGACTTGTGCAGTTTTCATTTCTAATTTAGTCAGTCGATTGCCCAATCGATTATACAATCACAAACAGTTGTGTTTCCTTACACCCTTGTTATGCAATCGATTTCCCAATCGATTTACTCAGTCAAAATTCAACTTTTGTTGATTTCTTGTGCTCCAAGCAATTTGTTTCAAGTGTGTAGGATTGGATTGTTGTTCCTGAAATCTTGCTCAATTGAAATGTTAGATTTTTCATATGATGTATGAACATTGTATGTTTGTTAATTATGTCAAAACTAGGATTAAGAGGACTAAAGTCCAACAGAAGTAAGTTTTCTAGGACATGTAATTTCAAAATGTGGAATAGCCGTTGATCCTGCCAATGTGGAGAGTGTATTAGAATGGAAAACACCTAAGTCAGTGACTGAGATTAGAAGTTTCCTAGGATTGGCTGGTTATTATCGTAGGTTCATAGAAGGATTCTCCAAGTTGGCTTTACCTTTAACTAAGTTGACCCGAAAAGGGGAATTGTTCGTGTGGGATACCCATTGTGAGAATAGTTTCCAAGAGCTTAAGAAAAGATTGAGCTCTGCACCGATCTTAGTATTACCTAACTAAGTGAACCCTTCGTAATATATTGTGATGCGTATGGTTCAGGATTAGGTGGAGTACTTATGCAAGATGGGAAGGTGGTAGCATATGCTTCTAGGCAACTGAAGATTCATGAGAGGAACTACCCTACCCATGACCTAGAACTTGCAACAGTTGTCTTTGTACTTAGGATGTGGAGACATTATTTATATGGATCTAGATTTGAGGTTTTTAGTGACCATAAGAGCCTTAAGTATCTTTTTTACCATAAGGAGTTGAACATGAGACAACGTAGGTGGATGGAATTTCTAAAAGATTTTGATTTTGAGCTTAACTACCATCCTGGAAAGGCCAATGTAGTGGCTGATGCCTTGAGTAGGAAGACTTTGAGTGTGTTCGCTTTAATGGTTAAGCATAGTGAGTTGTTGGAACAGTTTAGAGACCTTAGTTTAGTTTGTGAAGTGACACCAGAAAGTATTAAATTGGGAATGTTGAAGGTAAATAGTGGACTATTGGAAGAGATTGAAAAGAATCAAAAATTGGATTTATACCTTTTAGATAAGTTACAGTCGATTGACTAAGGGAGAGAACCTGATTTTGAAAATAGGTGTGGATGGAATTTTGAGATTTAAGGAGAGAATTTGTGCTCCCGATGTAGAGGAGTTAAGAAAGATGATCTTAGAGGAAGGACATAGGATTTGTCTAAGTATTCACCTTGGAGCCACAAAGATGTATAAAGACCTCAAGAAGATATTTTGGTGGCCTAAAATGAAAAAAGATGTTGCTGAGTTTGTGTATGCTTGTTTGATCTGTCAACAATCTAAGATAGAACACCAAAAACCTTCAGGTTTGATGCAACCTTTGAGTATTCCTGAGTGGGATAGCATCTCTATGGACTTTGTTGTAGGCTTACCTCGAACTCCAAAAAGGTACGATAGTATTTGGGTTATTGTGGATAGATTAACTAAATCTGCTCACTTTATTCCGATAAACATAACTTATTCTATGGAAAGTTTAGCTGAAATATACATAAAGGAAATTGTGAAGTTGCGTGGAATCCCATCAAGTATAGTCTCAGACAGAGACCCTAGGTTTACCTCTAAGTTTTGGCAAGGGTTACATAGCGCTTTAGGTACGAACCTTAGGATGAGTTCAGCCTACCACCAACAAACAGATGTTCAGACTGAGCGAACCAATCAATCCCTAGAAGACTTGTTGAGAGCTTGTGTGTTGGAACAAAATGGAAGTTGGGATAGCTTTTTGCCACTTAGAGAGTTTACCTATAACAATAGTTTCCACTCTAACATTGGAATGGCCCCTTTTGAGGCGTTGTATGGAAGAAGGTGTAGGACCCCTCTGTGTTGGTTTGAGACGAGTGATAACCTTGTGTTAGGACCTGCGATTGTTCAACAGACTACTGGTAAAGTAAAAATAATTCAGGAAAAGATGAGAGCATCTCGGAGTAGGCAAAAGATACCATGATAAAAGAAGCAAAAACCTCGAATTTCAAGAAAGTGATCATGTATTTTTGAGAGTTACTCCAACAATTGGGGTTGGCCGGGCATTAAAAATGAAAAAGCTTACTCCTTGGTTTATAGGACCTTACCAGATTCTTAAACGTGACGGTAATGTGGCATATCAGATCGCGTTACCTCCTTCTCTTTCTAATCTTCATAGTGTCTTTCACGTGTCTCAACTTCGCAATTACATTTTCGATCCCTCACACGTGATTGAGTCAAACAAGGTCCAAATAAAAGAGAATCTAACTTTTGAGACCTTACCGCTACGGATTGAGGACCAAAAGACCAAAGAATTAAGGGGTAAGACGTTTTCATTGGTTAAGGTTGTCTGGGGAGGTGCTACTGGTGAAAGTGCTACGTGGGAAGTCCAAAGCCATATGCGCGATTCTTATCCAGAACTGTTTCTGTCAGGTAAATTTAGAGGACGAAATTTTCTTCAACAGGGGGAGAAATGTAACACCCCAAATTCTCATTACCTTACTTTAGTAGTATAATGATATACTACTATTATTATATGAGTGTTAATATATGTTCTAACTTCTTTAGGTGTGTCTGTGTGTTTGCCTTAGTAATTGATTTAAAGCATTAATATTAACTATATTTAACCTACAAAAATAAATAAAATAATATATATATATATATATATATATGAAATCGAGGACCGAGATACCCTTATAGCATTCTTCTCCTAAATCTATAAATGTGTTTCGGGTCCACGATAGATTTCAAACCCACTAGCCATCGTTTGGTCAAAAATACGGATTTCAATCCGCTTTTGCCCGATGGTACGAAAATCGTCCGAAAAATGCCAAATGAAATCGATGACCGGAAACCCTAACCATTCTTCTCCTAAATTATATCAATGTGTTTCGGGTTCCGCCTCAGATATATTATTCACTAGCCATCGCCTAAACCCCGAAATCCTAAATCCTAATCCCTAAACGTGATTTCTTAAACCCTAAACATGATTTTTTTAAACCCTAAACATCCTAACACACTAAACCCTAATAAAATAGAGTTGACAATTAAAGATGTAATTATTACTTTATTTGACAACTCTATTGTATTATATGTTATTATTATCTTCCTTATGAATTAAAACTATAAAACGAAGATAGTAATAACATATAGGCTAAATACCACTCGTGGTCCCTTAACTTTATTTTAGTTTAACGTTTTAGTCATTTATTTTCTTTTTTTTCGGATTTGGTCTTTTATTTTAATTTTAAGTGACAATTTGATAATTTATGTTTTAAAATGTCAACAATGTTATCATTATTTTTTCCAAAAATTCATAAAAAATTTCAAACAAAACCCATAAAATTAATTATCATCCTCAATATAATACAATTTCATCAAATTCATAACTTATATCTTTAAATAAACTCATATTTTCATCTCTAACACTATCAAATAAAGAATGACAATATGTGTTTTATTGAGTTACAAATTTGATGAAATTGTTTTATTTAAATAAATATAATTAATTTTATGGGTTTTGTTTAAATTTTGATGAATTTTTGAATTTTGTAAAGAAAAGGATAACATTGTAGACATTTATAAACATAAAAGATTAAATTGTCTTAAATTAAAATAAATGACCCATAGCGGAAGAAAAAAAAAGATAAGGACTAAAACGTTAACTGAAATTAACTTAACGGACCACGAGTGGTATTTAGCCTAACATATAATCAAATAGAGTTGCAAATAAATTAATAATAACATATTTATTTGACAACCAATTTTATTATAGTTTATTATTATTTTCGTTATATAGCTGTACTTCATAACGAAGATAATAATCACATTTAAATAAAATAGAATTCTCAAAATATGTATAACGAAGATAATAATAACATATAATTAAATAGAGTTGTCAAATAAAATATAATTACATCTTTATTTGACAACAATTTTGTTATATGTTTTATTATTATTGTTATTATTATCTTCATTTTAAAGTCTGCCTACATAACGAGATAGTAATAACATATAATAAAATAGAGTTTGTAACATAATATTTCTTCGTTTATAGTTGGACTTCATAAAGAAGATGTAATAATATATAATAAATAGAGTTGTCAATAAATATGTAATTATTACTTTATTCACAACCTAATTTATTTATATGTTATTATTATCTTCGTTTTATAGTTTTACTTCATAACAAATATGATAATAACATATAGTAAAACAGAGTTGTCAAATAAAGTAAAAATAATATTCATTTAACAACTCTATTTTATTAGGGTTTAGTGTGTTAGGCTGTTTAGGGTTAAAAAAATCATGTTTAGGGTTTCAGAATCACGATTAGGGATTGGGGTTAAAGTTTAGGGTTCAGGATTTGGGTAACAGTTTAGGGTTTAGGATTCAGGGTTTAAGGTTTAAGGTTTAGGTTTAAGGTTTAGGATTTAGAGTTTTGCTTAAGTTATGTGTTCAGTATTAAGGGTTATCTTCATAACGAAGAATATACAAACAAAGATAATAGTAACATATTATAAAATTAAGTTGTCAAATAAAGATATAATTAATACTTTATTTGAAAACTCTATTTATTATATATTATTATTATCTTCGTGATGAAAAATAAATAAAAACAAAGATGATATAACATATAATAAAATAGAGTTGTCAAATAAAATATTTAATTATTACATTATTTAACAACCTCTATTATTATTATATTTATTAATTATCGTTATGAAGTAAAACTAATAAACGAAGATAATATAAAATAGAGTTATTAATCTTTGTTCTATATATGTTTATTATATCTTTGTTATGAAGTAAAACTATAAAACGAAGATAATAATAACATTAATTAAAATAGAGATGTCAATAAGTAATAATTAAATATTTATTTGACAACTCTATTTTATATATGTATTATTTTCTTAGTTTTTATTATTTTACAACTAAAATTGTTATATGTTATTATTAATTTCGTATTTAGTATAACTACAAATGAAGAATAATAAAAATATAAGAAAATTGAGTTGTCAAATAAAAATGTAATTATTACTTGATTTGACCACCCATCTTTTATTATATTTTTATTATTATCTTCGTCATTACTTATTTTGACAACTCTAATTTATTATATGTTATAATTATCTTCATTCTTAAGTATAACATAAAACGAAGTTAATAATAACATATAACAAAATTGAGTTGTCAAATAAATAAAATAATTACATATTTATTTGACAACTGCTATTTATGTTATGTTATTTTATCTTCATTATGAAATAAAAATATAAAAAAGATAATAAGCAATATATAACAAAATTGAGTTGTAAAATAAATATGTAATTATATAATTTATTTGACAACTACATGATGAAGATATGGGTGTATCATATAATAAAATAGAGTGTCAAATAAAATAATATTATATATTTATTTGACACTCTATTTATTTATATGTTTTTATATCTTCGTTATGTAGTTGTTCTCATAACAATCAACACACGAAATTATTTTAAACCTAACAAGCCAACCACTTAAACCTACAAGATGGTTGTAATAAGTAATTATTACATATTTATTTACGGTATAGGGTTCAGTGTTTAAGGTTAAGATATAGGTTTGGTTTTATGGTTGGGTGTTTAATATTTAGTGTATCTTCATTGCGAAGTAGGACTAACAAATGATATGATAGTAATCTATAATAAACAAAGTGTCAATAAGATGTAATTATTACTTTATTTGAAAATAATATTTTATTATATGTTATTAATATCTTCGTTATGAGAACAAATACAAAACCTAGATATAATAAATATAATACAATGAAGAGATTGCTAAATGATATCTAATTATTTATTTATTGATAACTCTATTTGATTATATGTTATTATTATCTTCGTTTTACAGTTTAATGTCATTACAAAGATAATAATAACATATAATAAAAAGAGTTGTCAAATAAAGTAAAAATTTAATAAGTAATTATTTACAAATTTATTTGACAACTCGATTTGTGTTATATTGTTCTTATAATTTTCGTAAGTAAGTACAACTTCAAAACGAAGATAATAATAAATTTAATAAAATACAGTTGTGTAATAATAGTAATTATATACTTTATTTGAAAACACAATTTCATGATATGTTATATTATTTATCTTCATTTTAATAGTTTACTTCATAACAAAAATAATAATAAATATATTAAAATTAAATTTATCAAATAAATATGTTAATATTTCTTGTATTTACAACCCTCTATTGTATTATAAACCATTATCTTCCAATTATGAAGTAACTACTCTATAATACAGAATTTATAATATATATAAAATAGAGTTGTCAACTAAGAGTAATTATTACATATTTATTTGACACAACGCATTGATTATTGTTATTTGTAACATATTAATTTTCGAGTTATTAGTATAACTAAAACATTTAATATAATAGGGTTGGTAAATAAATACGTAAGTTTTACTTTATTTGACAACTCTATTTATTATACATTTAGTGATTAGGGTTTAGAAGGTACAATACATAACGAAGATATATAACCATATAAGCATATAAGAAGTTAATAATAATAGGGAAGATAGGTACATATAATAAAGTAAATAATGGCTTTGGAAGGGTTTGACAACTCAATTTGTATTTGCAGCTCAATTGTAATAAATAAACTCCAATTTTCGTTATTAATAAACTTACAAGACAAAGATAATGCTGTCGATTAAATTAAAATAGACATGTTAAATAGTAATATTTCATAATTATATGACACTCAAATTTGTTATATGTTATTTATAAATTCGTTATTAAGTACAATACAAACCGAATATCATAATAACATTTAATAAATTAGTTTGTGTAATAAATAGTAATTATTACTTTATTTGAAACTACTATTTTTTATATGTTATTATTTATCTTCGTTTTATAGTTTACTTATAGCGATATAACAATACATATAATAAAATTGAGTTTCAATAAATATGTAATTATTACTTTATTTTGACAACATTATTTTATAGAGTTGTGAATAAAGTAATATTTACAAGATTATTCACAACTCAATTTTGCTTTATATTATTATAATCTTTCGTTATTAAGTAAAATACATACAAAATGAATACAATAATAAACATTAATAAAATGAGTTGTGTAATAGTTAGTAATTATTACTTTATTTAACAACACTATTTTATTATATGTTATTATAATCTTGCCGTTTTAATAGTTTTACTCATAACGAGGATAAAAATAAATATAATAAATTCAGTTTATCAAATAATTTGAACTATACTTTATTTTGACAACTCTATTTTGTTATATGTTCTTATTATCTCCATTAAAAAGTACTACTATAATAAAGGAGAATTAATAACATATAGCAAATAGATTTGTCAAAATAAACTAATAATTACATATTTATTTGACAACTCAAGTTTGTTATATGTTTATTTGATGTTTTCGTTATTAAGTACAACTACAAAAGAAGGATAATAATAACAGTAACAAAATAGATTTGTGTAATAAATAAGTAAATGTTACTTTATTTAACAACTCATCTTATTATATGTAATTATTATCTTCATTTTAAAAGTACTACTATATTACGAAAAAAATAATAACATATAACAAATAAGGTTGTCAAATAAACTAATAATTACATATTTATTTGATAGCTCAATTGTGTTATAGTTATTATTATTTTCGTTAATAAGTACAACTACTTTATTTGACAACTCTATTTTAATTATATTTATTATTATCTTCGTTATAAAATACAAAAATATAACCAGATAATAATTATTATAAAAAGAGTTGTAAATAAAGTAATAATTACATTTTTAGTTGTCAATAAATATGTAATTATTACTTATTTGACAGCTCTATTTTATTATAGTTATATTATCTGGTTATGAAGTAAAACTAAAAAAAATGAAGAATAATAATATAAATATAAGAAAATAGTGTTGTTACATAAAGTAATAATTACTTATTATTACACATCTCTATTTTATAAATGTTATTATTATATTGTTTTGTTAATTGTACTTAATAACGAAATTATATAACATATAACAAATTGAGTGGTTCAAATAAATTTGTAAATATTATTTTATTTTACACCTTATTTTATTAAATTTTATTATTTCTTTGTTTGTAGTTGTACTTGTAACACCCCCGTTTTTTTCAAAGCGAGAGTGTATTTTTTTTTTTTTTCAAAAAGTAATTAACGAACAAAGATCTTAAAATCAGCAAATGCTTTGGATAAATAAATGAGTCATTATAATTATTACAAGCAGCGGAAAAGTTTCTCCAATATAATCCAACAGCATTTACACAACAACAAGTGATTACATGAGTACCCATTCAAATAAGATGTCAAACTGACAATATAGTATAAAGTTACATAATTTCCAAATCAAAATACTCCAACCCAAAAAGTAGACGTCTAGTTATACATCAACCTAATCTGATCATCCTACCAAAACTATACACCTGAGTATCCTCACGCGCCGTGAGATCCTCCTAACGTAACTGCAAGTGACACGTTCCAATCTCCTATCCGTCCTGGGTACGAACGGTAGGATCGTCCTGAACTCTCATCTGAGGGAAAGGCCCCAGATTTCCACAATAATTTAAAGGGTCACAAACCGAAATTAAGATAACACATAACATTTAAGTTTTTAAATGACAAATAACTTTCAACTAAGATGCACTTTAAAGATTTTCCATATGCTAAAGTTCATATATGCTTGCCAATTAACAATAACTCAAAATTGAGTTCTCAAACCATCAAGTAATACATAACTGACCAAGCATTGATAAATCAATTGAGAAATCGATTAATCTAACTCAAAATAAGGATTTTGCTGAGACCAATCGATGCAAATCGATTTGGTCAGTTCTTGCCTGAGTTTCTTGCATGACCAAATCGTTTCTAAGTGATTTTGTCAGTTCTGATGAGTCCTGTGTTGCAAATCGATTTCCAATCGATTTCGGCAGTTTTGCTGAGTTCTGCCTCTCTGCAATCGATTTTCAAATCGATTTCTTAAAAGATTTTGAAGATATATTTTATACAATCGATTGGCAAAATCGATTAGGTCAAAATGGTGAACTTCTGCAACTCTCATCGATTGGGAAGTCGATTTCGCTGATGTTTTTTCCAAAATCAAAGCATGTTACTCAGCTATTTAATCAAGTTTCACAACTAACACTTACAATTCCTCACGATTACCACGGCAATTGGGATCTCGTAACCATCATACTGTACACACACAATCAACACATACACTTAGCATTTTTTAATGTAATTACACGGCGATCAAATTCGAGAATCAGACTTAATCATAGAACTCAGAAATAGTCAAATCAACCACGACTCAGCGTGCCAAGCACGCCTAATGCAATGCGCTATATGCCAAATGCATGCGATCGGAATTAAACCAAAACCCTCCTCGAGGGCCGTAATCATAATTGTATCGCCTATCGCAGCCAAAGTACCGATTACCAAGGTGCCACTATAACGGGTCTGCACGATACTCGTAAAGGCCAGAAACGGCCTAGTCACGTCGTTGCACCTATCCGGGTCTGCACGGCTTTACGTAAATTGAAATGACCGCTATCACAGCGTTACCAAACCATATCACATACAACGTATATGCCTATCACGGAGGCCACCTGATCGTTTATCGAGGTGCCCACCTTATCACGGGTCTTGCCGGTTTATCGAAAACGTAAAATCATAAATGTATTCCGTCCTGATCACAGGGCAAAGTACTCTTACTCAAGGTGCCAAAGCCTATCACGGGTCGCACGTTTTATCAAAAAAGGATGAAAATGCATGAACGTAATACGCGATCAATTCCAAAGAAGCCAACGTTAAACAAGATCAAAGATATTAAAAAGATCCCATTTTTTATACCCCATTTACTAAACGACTTTCCAACACATT
Organism: Cicer echinospermum; assembly: GCA_002896215.2. NCBI lineage: Eukaryota > Viridiplantae > Streptophyta > Magnoliopsida > Fabales > Fabaceae > Cicer > Cicer echinospermum. The sequence continues at coordinate 671 of PGTU02011414.1, read as the reverse complement.
AAAAATAATCATTAAGAGATTGCCGAAGAGACGTTTCATTATACGATTAGTATTCTTTATGATTGTTCAAAACAAAACGTTAAGCAAACAGTCGTATTAAAAGACTTCGCCAGTTCTTCTAATAGATTACTTTCTCTGACTCTCACGATTTCTCACAAAAAACAGTCAGTAAACGAGTCATTAAGAGATTCCCAGTTTAATACTCATTTACTCGAAACGATTTTCAAAAACGATCGTTACGATAACCGGGACATCAAGAGATTCCCATTCTCAGGGAGCGCCCGTTAACCTATAACCGTTTTACCTCCAAGCACAGTATAAGTAAACACGATACTGGGTATCAAAGATTCCCATTTTTAAATACTCGTTAACCTAATGGTCTTTCAAATTCACGGAAACAAACTCAAACATACTCTCACATCAACATGATTCTCAATCAACTCACACCAATTAAGCAAACATCAATATGGACGCCATAATACACGAACACAATCAAAGCAAAATAACATCCAGATAGCATCAAGTTCATTACGCATAATCATACCAACATGACTTTCAAATTCATTACCACGAACATCCATTCCAACATAAACAAAACCTAACTCTAAGGTTTTACCCATAACACAGTAGTTTCGTTTTTCCCCAAATCGATACATTTAACCCTAACAAAT
>PGTU02011413.1:0-25997 GCA_002896215.2 Cicer echinospermum | reverse complement strand
AATTTCCCGAAAAGTCCAGATGAAAATCCAGGACCGAGTGACCCTTATAACATTCTTCATCAAAATTTATAACTGTGTATCGGAATCCGCGTCAGGATACAAACACAACCCATCGTCTTGATCGAAATTCGTATTTCAGTCCTGTTTTTGTCGAGGGTAAGAAAATCGCCTGAAAAGTCCAAATGAAATTGAAGACTGAGAGACCCTTATTAGCATGTTCTCCTAAATTTATAATTGTGTTCCGAGTTCCGTGTCAGATTTCAAAAACTAGCCATTGTTTTGTTCAAAAAATACGAATTTCAGTCAGTTGGTACAAAAATCACCCCAAAAATACCAGATTAAATTCGAGGACTGGGAGATCCTTTATAACATTCTTGTCTTAAATATATAACAGTGTTTCTGATTCTGAGTCAGATTTCAACCACTCGCCATCGTATGGTCCGAAAATATAGTTTTTGGGTCCATTTTGGTCAAAGGGACACGAAAATCGTCTGAAAATCCAAATGAAATCGACGACCGAGAGACCCTGATACCATTCTTCTCCAAAAATTTATAACTATGGTTCAAGTTCCGCGTCAAATTTCAAATACTAGCCCTCGTCTGTTCCAGAAATATAGATTTTGGTCCATTTTTGTCGATGGGTACGAAAATTGCCCGAAAGTCCAGATGAAATCGAGGAGAAGAATTCTTATAGCATTCTTTTCCTAAATTTATAACTGGGTTTTGGGTTATGCGTCAGAATTTTCAAAACTAGCCATTGTCTGGTCCAAAAACACGAATTTCGGTACATATTTTTCGGGTGGTCCGAAAATTGCCTAAAAGGTCCAGATGAAATCGAGGACCAAATGACCCTTAAAGCATTCTTCTCATAAAATTTATAACTTTGTTTCGGGTTCCGCGTCAAATTTCAACACTAGCCATCGTCTATTCTGAAAATACAGATTTTGGTCTATTTTCGTCGAGGTGTACGAAAATTTTCCCTGAAAGTCCAGATCAAATCCAGCACTGAGTGACCTTATAACATTACTCATCTAAATTTACAATTGTGTATCGGATTCCGCGTCAGGATACAAACACAACCCATCGTCTTGTTCGAAAAGACGAGTTTTTGTCCATTTAATCGGGTGGTACGAAAATCTCCCGAAAAGTCCAAATAAAATCGAGGACCGAGAGAACCTTGAAGCATTCTTCTCCTAAATATATAACAGTGTTTTAGATTCTGCGTCAGAAATCAAATACAAGCCATCGTCTGTCCTAATTACAATTTCAGTCCTTTTTTTCGAGGGGTACGAAAATCGCCTGAAAAGTCAAGATCAAATCGAGGACCGAGAGACCTTTATAGAATTTTTCTTCTAAATTTATAATTTTGTTTCAAGTTCCACGTCATATCTAAAACACTAACAATCGTCTTGTTTGAAAATACGGATTCGGTGCATTTTAGTCGGGTGGTACGAAAATCGCTAGAATAGTCCAGATGAAAATCTAGGACTTGGAGACCCTTATATCATTCTTCTCCAAAATTTATAATTGTGTTTTGGGTTCCACGTCAGATTTCAAACACTATCCATTGTCTTTTTCGAAAATACGGATTTCAGTCCATTTAGTTGGATCGTATGAAAATTACCCGAAAAGTCCAGATGAAATCGAGGACCGAGAGGACCCTTGTAGGCATTCTTCACCAAACATTTATAACTGTGTTTCGGGGTTCGCACCAGATTTCAAACACTATCCATATCTTGTTCGAAAACATTATCCATAGTCTTCACCAACATTTATTACTGGTTTTTAGGTTCTGCGCCAGATTTCAAACACTTGCCATCGTCTGGTCTGAAAATATAGATTTCGGTCCTTTTTTGTCGAGGGGTAAGAAATAAGCCTAAAAAGCCCAGCAGTAATCGAGACCGAGAGACCTTTATAGCATTCTTCTCCTAAATTTACAACTGTGTTCCGAGTTCCGTGTCGGATTTCAACCACTATCATTGTTTTGTTCAAAAATACGAATTTGGGTCCATTTTAGTCGAGTGGTACGAAAATCACCCGAAAATACCAGATGAAATCGAGGACCAGGAGACTCTTATAGCATTCTTCTCTTAAATTATAACTATGTTTCCGGTTCCGCGTCAGATTTCATCTGGACTTTTCTGGCGAGTTGCGTACCACCCGACTAAAATGGACCGATGTTTCGTATTTTTGAACAAAATGATGGCTAGTGTTTGAAATCTGACGCGGAAACCCAAAACACAATTACAAATTTAGATGAAGAATGCTATAAGGGTCTCTCGGTCGTCGATTTCATCTGGACTTTTCGGGTGATTTTCGTATATACGCTACAAAAATGGATCAAAATCTGTATTTTCGGACCAGACGATGTCTAGTGTTGAAATCTGATACGGAATCTGAAACGTTGTTATACATTTAAGAAGAAGAAATCTATAAGGTCTCCTAGTCGTGATTCATCTGGACTATTCGGGCGACTTTCGTACCCCTCGACACAAATGGACCAAAATCTGTATTTTCAAACCAGACGGTGGCTAGTGTTTGAAATCTGACATGGAAACCGAAACATAGTTATATAAATTTAAGAAGAAGAATGCTATAAGGGTCTCTCGGTCCTCGATTTCATTTGGGTTTTTTGGGTGACTTTCATTCCCCCTCGACAAAAATTGACCAAAATTTTGTATTTTCGTACTAACGATTGCTAGTGTTTGAAATCTGACGTGGAACCCGAAACACTATTATATATTAACAAGAAGAATGATATAAGGGTCGCACGGTCCTCAATTTCGTTTGGACTTTTCGGGCGATTTTCGCACCCACGCTTAAAAAATGGACCAAAATCTGTATTTTCGAATAAGACGATGTCTAATGTTTGAAATCTGACGCATAACGCGAAAACACTATTGTATATTTATGAGAAGAATGCTGTAAGGTCTCTCGGTCCTCAATTTATCTGGACTGTTCGGGCGATTTTCGAACCACCCGACAAAAATTGACCGAAATCTATATTTTCGGACCAGACGAGGGCTGGTGTTTGAAATTGAAGCGGAACCCAAAACACAATTATAAATTTTTGGAGAAGAATGCTATAAGGGTCTCCCGGTACTCGATACCATCTGGACGTTTTGGGAATTTTCATACCACTCGACTAAAATGGACCGAAATCCGTATTTTCGAACAAAACGATGGCTAGTGTTTGAAATCTGACGCGGGGACCCAAAACGCAGTTGTAAATTTAGGGAAAAATGCCATAAGTCTTCTGGTCCTCGATTTCATCTGGATATTTTAGGCAACTTTCGTGCCACCCGACTAAAATGGACTGATATACGTTTTTTTTTAAACAATATGATGGTTAGTGTTTGAAATCTGATGCGGAACCCAAAACACATTTATAAATTTAGAAGAAGAATGCTATAAGGGTCTCTCGGTCCTCAATTTTATCTGACTTTTCAGGCGATTTTGTACCCCTCGACAAAAATGGACCAATATCTGTATTTTCTGACCATAAGTGTCTAGTGTTTGTAATTTGACGCGGAACCCGAAACACTATTATATATTTATGAGATGAATGCTATAAGGGTCTCCTGGTCCTCGATTTCGTCTAGAATTTTAGGGCGATTTTCGTACCACATAACAAAAATGGTCCGAAATCAATATTTTCGAACAAGACAATGGATGTGTTTGAAATCTGACGCGGAACTCGAACATAATTACAAATTTAGGAGAAAAATGCTATAAGAGATCTCCTGGTCCTGGATTTCATCTGGACATTTCAGGCGATTTTTGTACCTATCGACTAAAATGGACCGAAATATGTATTTACGTACCTATCGAGAATGGACCGAAATGAAATAACGCAGAATTGAAAACGGTTTAATATTAAAGAGAAGAATGCTATAAGGTTTCCCGGTCCTCGATTTCATTTTAGACTCTTGGATCGATTTTTGTAACACCCGACAAATAAGGACTGATATCTGTATTTTCGGACCACATTTGGACTCTTGAAATTGATGCGGAACCTGAATACTATATATATTTAGGAGAAGAATGCTTATGAGGGTCTTCCGGTCTTCGATTTTTATCTGGACTTTCGGACGTTTTCATACAGCTAGAATATAATGGATTGAAATCCGTATTTTCGTACCAGACGATGGCTAGTGTTCAAATTTGACATGAAACCCGGAATACAGTTATAAATTTAGAACAAGAATGCTATGAGGGTCTCTCGCGTCGTCGATTTCTTCTGGACTTTTCTCGGTGATTTTCGTGCCCCTCGACAAAAATGGACCAAAATATATATTTTTGGGACTACACGATGGCTAGTGTTGAAATCTGACCCTGAATCTGAAAACACTGTTATATATTTTAGAGAGAATGCTATAAGGTTGGCCCAATCCTCGATTCATAATTATAAATTTAGAGAAGAATGCTATAAGGTCACCTGGTCCTCGATTTCATGTGGTCTTTCGAGCGATTTTCGTACCAACCGACAAAAATCGACCGAAAATCCGTATTTTTGAACAAAGACGATGGCTAGTGTTTGAATAATCGCATAAGTCGGACACACAGTTATAAATTTGGTGAGAAGATGACTAAATAAGGTCTCTCGGTCCTCAATTTCATCTGGACTTTTCAAGCGAATTTCGTACCCCTCGACTAAAATGTACCGAAATATGTATTTTCATAAACACTAACGCTAGTGTTTGAAATATATCGCATAACCCTAACACAATTATGAATTATGGAGAATAATGATATAAGGGTCTCTCGGTCTAGATTTCATCTGGACTTTTATGGTGACTTTCGTACCACCGCCTAAAATGGACCGAAATCCGTATTTTCAAAACCACACGATTGTTAGTCTTGAAATCTGAAGCGGAACTCGAAACACAGTTATAAATTCGAGTTCAGCGTTAGATTTCAAACACTAGCCTCGTCTAGTCTAAAAACTATGAAATTTCATCCACTTTTGTCGTGTGGTACGAAAATCGCCCTAAAAGAGAGATGAAATCGAGACCGAAAACCTCTTATAGATCGAATTTATCGAGGGTTTCCCATCAGATTTCAAACAACCTCTATACGGATTCTTCTCCTCAGAGATCCAAGACGGAGACCATGATGCATTCTTCTCCAAAATTTATGTTGGTTTTAGGTTCCGCGCCAGATTTCCAATCACTTGCCATTGTCTAGTCTGAAAAATATAGATTTTCAGCCTTTTGTTGTCAATGTGTATGAAAATCGCCTGAAAAGTCTAGATGAAATCGAGGACCTAGAGAACCCTTATAGCATTCTTCCTACTAAATTTATAACTGTGTTCCAAGTTCCGTTTCAGATTTCAAACACTAGCCATTGTTGTTCAAAAATACGAATTTCGGTTCTAATTTAGTCGGGTGGTACGAAAATCACCCGAAAAATACCAGATGAAATCGAGGACAGGGAGACCCGTTATTGCATTCTTCTCACATTAATAAATGTGTTTCAGGTTCTGCGTCAAATTTCGAACACTAGCCCTCGTCTGGTCCAGAAAATATTGATTATTCGGTCTATTTTTGTCGGGTGGTATGAAAATCGCCTGAAATTCTAGATCAAATCGAGAACCAGAGACCGTTATAGAATTCTTCTCCAAAATTTTTAAATTGTGTTTCGGTTCCATGTCAAATTTCAAACACTAGCCCTGGTTTGTTCCAAAAAATATTGATTTCGGTCAATTTTTGTCGGGTGGTATGAAAATGAGGGACATGGAAACCCTTATAGCATTCTTCTCCAAAATTTATAGCTTTGTTTTGGGTTCCGCAACAAATTTCAAACACTAGCTATCGTCTAAGTGCAAAAATACAGATTTTGGTCCTTTTTTGTCGAGGGGTACGAAAATTGCCCAAAAAGTCCAGATAAAATCGAGGAGAAGAGATTCTTATAGTATTATTCTCCTAAATTATACTGAGTTCGGGGTATCTGCGTTGAGATTTCAAAGACTAGCCATCACCAGGTTTGAAAATACGAATTTCGGTCCATATTTGTCGTGTGGTACAAAAATGGCCTAAAAAGTCCAGATGAAATCGAGACCGGGAGACCCTTATAGCATTCTTCTCCAAAATTTATAACTGTGTTTTGGGTTCCGCGTCAAATTTCAAACACTATCCTCTCTTGTCCGAAAATACAGATTTTAGTCTTTTTTTGTATGTGGTACGAAAATCGCCCGAAAAGTCCAGATGATATCGAGGACCAGAAGACTCTTATAGCATTCTTCTTCCAAATTTAAAAATGTATACCGGTTCCGCGTCCGATTTCAAACATTAGCCATCGTCTTGTTGGAAATTACGGATTTCAGTCCATTTTTGTTTGGGTGTACGAAAACGCTCGAAAAGTCCAGATGAAATCGAAGAGCGAGAGACCCTTATAACATTCGTCATCTAAATTTATAACTATGTATCGGGTTCCTCGTCAAAATACAAACACAAGCCATTGTCTTGTTCGAAAATACGAATTTCGGTCCATTTTACTCGGGTGGTACGAAAATCACCCAAAATGTCTAGATGAAATCGAGGACCTGGATAACCTTAAAGCATTCTTCATCTAAATCTATAACAGTGTTTCGGGTTCCGCGTCAGATATCACCCACTAGCCATCGTCTGGCCCAAAAATACATATTTTGATCCATTTTTGTCGAGGGTACGGAAATGGCCCAAAAAGTCCAAATGAAATCGAGGACTGAGAGACACTTATAGCATTCTTCTTCTAAATTTATAACTGTTTTTGGGTTCCGTGGCAGATTTTTAAACACTAACTATCGTCTTGTTTGAAATACGGTTTTCAAATCCATTTAGTAGGGTGGTACGAAAATCGCCCAAAAAGTGCAGATGAAATCTAGGACCGAAAGACCCTTATATCATTGTTCTCCAAAATTTATAACTGGTTACGGGTTCCGCGTCAAATTTCAAACACTAGCCATAGTCTTTTTTCAAAATTTCGGATTTCGGTTCATTTTAGTTGGATCATATGAAAATCGCCCGTGTAGGAAATTATGGCCTCTATTTTTTAAAAGTATATGAGAAAATGTCTTTACCAAATTTACAATATTATTAATCAGATTAATAATGATCGGTTACAGAATTTATTCAAGAACAAAGATTCACAGTTGCTTGAATTATCAATATAAGAGTACAAATACAATACTTATTCAGAATATTAATCAAGACAGAAATTCACCAATATAAACATTCAAGAATAAGCATTCAAGCAATATAAAAATAAATAAAGAGAAAAGATAAGAAAATCGTGCACCAGGATTTATACTGGTTCGGCTATCAGTTTGATAACCTACATCCAGTTCTGAAATCCAAACTAGATTTCAGCCTTTCCAATAGAATCGACTTGAGTACGTTTTACAGATTGTCCAGCTCACACATGGCCTATCTATCCAACTCACTCGCTTCTATTACAATGCCACCTTATCCCTAGAGTTACTCGTCAAACCCTCACGAGATCAAGATGAGACTTCTTCTTGATGAACACACGCACCAACAAAGATAGTCACCAGTTTACACCACTGGATTTCCAGAACTTTCTTTAGAGATTGTTTTTACAGAAAAGATAATATGAGGACAAATGATGATGACTCAATCACAATATGAATTCACACAAAAAGGATTTGCCAGATGAGTATTTTGTGTGTGGTAACAATTATTTCTTTCAAAGTGTTTTTCCTGGTTTCTCTATTGTGAAAACGTGTACTGAATAATTATTTCAAGTGTAGTGTATTGGTTGTTGAGAAAAAGTGATTGAATCAGCTTATATATATTCAGAAAAACATCAGGGACAATCGATTTCTCAATCAATTTTTAAAAGTTTAAAAACCAGCTTAATCGATTTCCCAATAGATTATCGGGTTTCTTGTTTTTCTTGAATCTTGAAACATATAAGCATGAATCGATTTGTCAATCGATTCTATTAATGCATAAATCATAAACTGATACTATGATTATATCAGAATCGATTGAGTAATCGATTATAGGTGTTTTGTTCAAACAACGAGATCAAAACAATCGATTGCTCAGTCGACGTATATTCATAGTCATAATCGATTTGGCAATGAGCTGAATTTTTCCTGTAACTCAAACACTTAGTTCAATCGATTTGTAAATCGATTTGGCTGATCACAATGACTCAGATATTTTTATGCAATCGATTTGCCAATCGACTCGACTGGTCACAGTGACTCCAATGTTTTAATCCAATCGATTTGCCAATCGATTTGGCTTGTTACAGTAGCTCAGCTATTTTGGTTGAAATTGATGTGCCAATCGATTATGCAACATGTTTTTGATAAATGATTAACCAGTTCATTCTTTCAATCGATTACCTAATCGATTGCCACAAAACTTGTAGTTTTAAGAAACATAATTCAATTGATTGTCCAATCGATTTGGTTTGATCACAGAACTCATTCCTGATGAAAAACTTTTTCACAATCGATTTGCCAATCAATTGATCCAATAATTGGTTGGTTCTGTAATCACAAAATCGATTACTCAATTGATGTCCCAATCGATTGTCCAATGGATTGGATTAAACCCAGAACTCAGGTTTCACTAAAAGCCTTTAAGTAATCGATTTCCCAATCGATTTACTTAGTAAAAACTTTTGTTCTGAGTCAGACAATCAATTGACCTATCAGTTGATTGATTTACTTTCTTATTTTATGATTTCATTTTTACTTTGGCAAATACTTAAATATGAAACCATAGTGATGAGTCTACTAAATAACTACTATAACTACTAATCACACTATACATATTTGCATCTTTCTCAAGCATATCCTCCAATTTTGGTTGATTCCTTGAGTTCCAAGCTTTTGTTCCAAGTGTATAGTGTTTGCTTGTTTTTCCTGAAATGTTACTCAGTTCAACCTGTTAGATTTATCAAATGATACATGTACATTGTATGTTTGTTAATTATGTCAAAATCATGATCAAGAGGACTTATGTCTAACAATCTCCCCCTTTTGATTAAATGACAAACATACAATTTTAACTTGAGTTTAACATTTCAAAACTTAAAAAAATAGTTACTGTTATTTAAAAATAAACTCCCTTGAATTTTGGAGTTCATGATTCCTTTAACAATATCAGAGCTTGTTAAAAACCAATCAACAGAATTAATATTAGAATACCAAATCAGTTTCAGAGCAGCGACACAAAATTCATCAAATTAGCAGTGCAGTATCAGAGCTAAACAATTCATTAAATTTGCAGTGCAGTATCAGAGCTATATTGTTTCACAAGATTTTATCAATTTTGTAGTGCAGTATAAGATCTTTTTCACACATGTTAGCATACATACAGAGCTATTTAGCAGTTGGTATCAGAGCAACAGTAAACTGGTATCAGAGCAATTCAGAACTTTATAGAACTTGGTATCAGAGCAACTTTCAGTTCAACACAAGTTATAATGCAGTACTTATCAAAGCAACAATGCATATGATGCAGTACACAAGTTAAATGCAGCTTTGTATCAGAGCAACAATAAAAAAGTAAATGCTACAATAAACAAGTTAAATGCTGTAAACTCTCCCCCTTTGTCATTTAAGGCAAAAAGATATTAACAGAAGAGAATATGACAAAGTTACAATAGAATATTTCATTACAATACTAGAACATTGCAAATCATCAAAGAAACCAAAATCCTAGTCAAGTAATCTAGGGCTGTTCCTCATTATTATCAGCGGGAGGGGTAGAGACTGCTGTATTAGCCTCAGCAAGTGTCTCCTCTCCATGAGGTTCAGTGCTATCTAAGTTGGTTGGGTTTTGATCTTCTGTTGCTTGACGGCCTATATCTGCAATATCTTCAAATGACATCTTAAGGCCTAAGTGTTCTTGTATTGCAGCCACATCCTGAGCAACTGAATTGAGCGATGCTTGGAGAGTCCTTAGAGATGCTGCTACTCTTGCATTATGAGCAGCTTGATTCTCCATGAATTCCAGCAGCTTAGTTAAAACCACAAAATGGGCTTCAACTGGCTCAACTTGTTCCGCATTTGGTTGAACTTGTTCAGCACTTGGCTAAGCTTGAGTCCAAATGCCATTTATTCGTCTCAATTGCATTTGGTTTACAATTGATTCTCCAAAGGTGACGGTAGTTTTGGCAGATTCTTCATTGACAACAGAAACTTTAAAATGTCTCAGAATCTTTGTAATGAGTTGTGGGTAAGGGAGGAGCAGCTTACCATGAGCAGATTCTGACATGTTCATGAGAACAATCCAGGTCCAGCTCATCTTGAGCTCTTTGAATAATCCCCACAGCAGAATAATGTCCAGCCTGTGGACAACAGCGTGATTTCCCGACCTAGGCACTAACATCCTTGTTAGTACGTACATGAGCATCCTATATTGGACCTTCATTTGACCTATAGGAAGTGATAGCTTTTCCACGAATCCCTCAATCATCAGGTCCTGAACAACAGTGTGCCTGTCTACTGATGTTTCCCATGCTTCATCAGCAGAATCTGCCTCTGTTCTTCCATCAACAGATTCACCATAGAATGGCAAACCTGAAAGTTCAGAAAATTCCTCAAAAGACATGGAAATTTTCTTTCCTTTTACTTCAGATTTAAAGCCTGTGGTGGTGAGACTGAAGTTGGAATAGAATGCCTTAATAAGCTTTGGATATATGTCAAGGGAGCAGAGAGAAAGCCTTCCAAACCATGAAACCTCAAATGATTTTGAAATGAAAAACCATTTGAAGCAAAATCCATGGTTCGTGCCTCATGGATTTTTCGTTTGAGGAAAGTTGGTGGTAGATCAAAATCTTCAGCTTGTTTACCTTTAGCAGGTAGATCAAAATCTCTTCAGCTTGTTTACCTTTAAGTATTTAGTGTGAGAGGAGGCTACTATTTTGTAGATTTATGAATTAGTGTAATTCATTATCATTAGTGTAATCCGTATTTTCGAACAAGACGATGGCTAGTGTTTCAAATCTAACGTGGAACCCAAAACACATTTATAAATTTATAACAAGAATTCTATAATGGTCTCCCGGTCCTCGATTTCATTTGGACTTTTCGAGTGACTTTTGCACCCATCGACGATAATGGACGAACATCTGTATTTTCGGACTAGACGATAGCTAGTGTTTAAATCTGGCGCGGAACCCGAAACAAAGTTATAAATTCTGGAGAAGAATGCTATAATGGTCTCACGGTCCTCGATTTCATTTGAACTTTTCGGGCGACTTTTGTACCCCTCGACAAAAATGGACCAACATCTGTGTATTTTCGGATAAGAGGATGACTAGTGTCTGAAATCTGGCACGGAACCAGAAACTTACTTATAAATTTTAGAGAAGAATGCTATAAGAGTCTCTCAGTCCTCGATTTCATCGGGACTTTTCAGGCGATTATCGTACCACCCTACGAAATTGGACCGAAATAAGGTGGGTATTAAAATCCTCGATATCATCTAGACTTTTCTGGCAATTTCGTACCACCCGACAAAAATGGAACAAAATTCTTATTTTTAGACCAAATGATGGCTAATGTTCAAAATATGACCCGAAACACAATTATAAATTTACGAGAAGAATGCTTTTTAATTATTATATTACTTGAAAACTCTATTTTATTAAATGCTATTAATATATTCGTTATATAGTTTTACTAGACAAGGAAGATAATAAATAACATATAAGAAAATAGAGTTGTCAAATAAAGTAATAATAACATATTAATTTTACAACTCAATTTTGTTATATGTTATTATTATTTTCGTTATTTAGTACAACTACAAAACGAAGATAATAATAACGTATAATAAAATAGAGTTGTCAAATAAGTATGTAATTATTAATTATTTGATAATTCTATTTTGTTATATGTTATTATTATCTTCATTATGAGGTTTGACTGCATACGCGAAGATAGTAATAACATTTAATAAAATAGGTTGTCAAATAAATATGTAATTATTACTTTATTTGACAACTCTAATTTATTTATATGTTATTATTATCTCTGTTTTATAGGTTTACTTCTTAACAAAGATAATAAAAACATAATAAAATAGAGTTGTCAAATAAAGTAATAATTACATATTTTTTTTGCAACTCAATTTTTTTATAAGTTTTTATTATTTTCGTTATTTAGTAACAACTAAAAAACGAATATAATAATAATATATAATAAAATAGAGTTGTCATATAAATATGTAATTATTACTTTATTTGACAACTCTATTTTATTATATGATACTATTATCTTCGCAATTTAGTTTTACTTTATAACGAATAAAATAGAAACATATAATTAAATAGAGTTGTCTAATCAAGTAATAATTACATATTTATTTGGCAACTCTATTTTGTTATATATTGTTATTATCTTTGTTTTATAGTTTTTGTTCGTAACGAAGATGATAATAACATATAATAAAATAGAGTTGTCAAATAAATATGTAATTATTTGTTTATTTGACAACTCAATTTTGTTCTATTTATATTATTATCATTTTATAGTTCTATAACATAACTAAGATAATAATAACATAAAATAAAATAGAGTTGTCAAATAAAATAATAATTACATTTTTATTTGACAACTCAATTTTTTTATGTGGTTTTATTAATTTCGTTTTGTAATTGTAATAAATAACAAAAAAAAAATAATAACATATAACAAAATCGAGTTGTAAATTAAATAGAAACGAAGATAATAATAATATATAACAAAATAATGTTGTTAAATAAATATCTAAGTATTACATTATATGACAACTCTGTTTTATTTTAATATTATTATTATTATCTTCGTTTTAAAGTATTATTTCATAAGAAAGATAATAATAACATATAATAAAATAGAGTTGTTAAATAAAATAATAATTACTTATTTATTTTACAACTCAATTTTGTTATACATTGTTATTATCTTCAAATTATGAAGTAAAACTATAAAAACAAAGATAATAATGACATATAATAAAAATATAACAACTCTATTTTATTATATGTTAGTATTGTCTTCATTATGAAGTACAACTATATAACGAAAATTAAAATAACATATAATAAAATAGAGTGGTCAAATAAAGTAAGAAGTACATATTTATTTGATAAACACAATTTTATTATATGTTATTATTATCTTCGTTATGTAGTAAAACAATAAAATGAATATAATAATAACATATAATAAAATAGTGTTTTCAAATAAAGTAATAATTACTTATTTATTAGACAACTCTATTTTATTAAGTATACTATTATCTTCGTTTTGTAGTTGTACTCAATAACGAAGATAAAAAATAATATATAATAAAATAGAGTTGTCCAATAAATTAATTATTTCATATTTATTTGACAACTCAATTTTGTTATATTTTATTATTATCTTTATTATTAAGTATAACTAGAAAACGAAGATAATAATAACATATAATAAAATAGAGTTGTCAAATAAATTAATTTTGACATATTTATTTGACAACTCAATTTGTTATATGTTATTATTATCTTTGTTATTAATTACAATACAAAACGAAGATAATAATAACATTTAATAAAGAAGATTAGAATAACATATAATAAATATTATTTTCTAATAAATTAATAATTACATCTTTATTTAACAACTATAATTCAGTATATGTTATTATTATGTTCGTTTTTGTACTAATATTTTGCAATGATTATAACCCTATATACTATAACCCGAACCTCAAACCCAAACCTTAAACCTTAAATCCAAACCCTTAAACCCTAAACCTAAACATAACCCGATATCTGAACCTTAAACTCTAAACCTTAATCCCTAAACGTGATTTCTTAAACCCTAAAACACCCTAACACACTAAACCCTAATAAATAAATATGTAATTATTACTTATTTGATATCTCATTTTTTTATATGTATTATTATCTATTTGTTATAAAGTAAACTATAAACGAAGATAATATAATATAAATTAAAATTAGAGTTTTCAAATAAAGTAATAATTACATATTTATTTGACAACTCTATTTTATTATATGTTACGGATTTTTAGTCCATTTTTGTCGGGTGGTACGAAAATCGCCCAAAAAGTCCAGATGAAAATCAGGAGCGGAGAGACTTTTAACATGCTTCTCCTAAATTTATAATTGTGTTTCGGGTTAGATTTCAACACACTAGCCATCGTCATGTAGAGAAATACAAATTTTAGTCCATTTTTGTCAGGGGGTACGAAAATCGCCCGAAAATTCCAGATGAAATCGACGACCAGAAGATCCTTATAGAATTCTTCTCCTACATTTAAGACTTTGGTCCATTTCGGGTTCTGCAGCAGATCTCAAACTCTAGCCATCGTCTAGTCTAAAAATACTGATTTTGGTCCTTTTTTGTCGAGGGGTACGAAAATCGCCCGAAAAGTCCAGATTAAGTCGAAGATCGAGAGTCCCTTATATAATGTTGGTCCATTTTAGTCGGGTGGTACATAATCGTCCAAAAAATCCAAATTAAATCGAGGACCTGGAGACCCTTATACCACTCTTCTCCAATATTTATAATATTATTTCGGGTTCCGCGCGCAGATTTCAAACACTAACCATTGTTTTGTTTGAAGATATGAATATCGGCCCTTTTAGTTGGGTGGTACAAAATCGCTGGAAAAGTCCAGATGAAATCGAGGACCAAGAGACCTTTATAGCATTCTTCTCCAAATTTATAACTATTTTTCGGGCTCCGTCCCAGATTTTAAACACTAGCCATCGTCTGGTCCGAAAAATACGAATTTCGGTTCATTTTTTGGTGGGTGGTACGAAAATTGCCCAAAAAGTCCAAATGAAATCGTGGACCAGGACACCCTTACTACATTCTTCTTCTAAATTGATAACTTTGTTTCAAGTTACGCGTCAGATTTCAAACACTAGCCATAGTCTTGTTCGAAAATACGAATTTAAGTCCATTTTAGTAAGGTGGTAGGAAATCGCCCGAAAAATCTAGATGAAATCGAGGATCGGGAGACCCTTATAGCATTTTTTCTCCAAAATTTATAACTGTGCTTCGGGATCCATGTCAGATTTCAAACACTAGCCATAGTCTTTTTAGGAAATATGGATTTCGATCCATTTTAGTTGGATGGTATAAAAATTCCCGAAAAGTCCAGATGAAATCGAGGATCAGGAGACCCTCATAGCATTCTTCTCCTAAATATATATAATAGTTATTCGGGTCCCATATCAGATTTCAAAAACTAAGCCATCGTCTAGTCCAAAAATACCAATTTGGTTTATTTAATTTTGTCGAGGGGTACGAAACTCGCCGAAAAGTCAGATGAAATCGAGGACCGAGAGTCCCTTATAGTATTCTTCTTCTAAATTTATAATTATGTTTCGGTTTCTGCATCAGATTTCAAACAATAGCCATCTTCTTGTTTGAAAATACGGATTTCGGTCCATTTTTTGTCGGGTAATATGAAAATCACCGAGAAGTCTAGAGAGAAATCGAGGACCGAGAGACCCTTATAGCATTCTTCTCCTAAATATATAACATGGTTTCGGGTTCCGCATCAAATTTCAAACACTAGCCATCGTTTAGTCCAAAAATAAAGATTTTGGTCCATTTTTGTCGACGGGTACGAACCTCACCCAAAAAGTCCAGATGAAATCGAGGACCAAGAGTCCCTTATAGCATTCTTCTTCTAAATTTATAAATGTGTTTCGGTTTTTTGCATCAATTTCAAACAATAGCTATCATGTTGTTCGAAAAAGAAGGATTTTGGTCCATTTTAGTCGGGTGGTACGAAAATCGCCCAAAAGTCCAGATGAAATCGAGGACCCGGAGAACCTTATAGCATTCTTCTCCAAAATTATTAACTTTGATTCGGGTTTCAAACACTAGCCATCGTCTGGTCCGAAAATACAAGTTTCGGTCCATTTTTGTGAGGTGGTAGGGATGTCGCGCAAAAAGTCCAGATGAAAAACCGAGGGACCAGAAGAGTCATATAGCATTCGTCTCTTAAATTTATAAATGTATATCGGGTTCCGTCTTAGATTTCAAACACTAGCCATAGTCTTGTTGGAAATTACGGATTTCTGTCCATTTTAGTCGGGTGGTACGAAAATCGCCCGAATCATTCAGATGAAATCTAGGACCGGGAGACCTTATATCATTCTTCTCTAAAATTTATAACTGGGTTTCGGGTTGCGCATTAGCTTTCGAACACTAGCCATAGACTTTTCGAAAATACGGATTTTGGTCATTTTAGTTGAATCGTATGAAAAATCTCCCGAAAAATCAAGATGAAATCGAGGACTGGGAGACCTTATAACATTCTTCTCCAAAATTTATAACAGTGTTTCGAGTTTCGCGCTAGATTTCAAATACTAGCCAAAGTCTGGTTCGAAAAATAGATTTGAGGTCATTTTTGTCGAGGGGTACGAACATTGCCCGAAATCTAGATGAAATCGAGGACCAAGAGACACTTATAGCATTCTTCTCCAAAATTTATAACCATGTTTCGGGTTTCGCGCCAGATTTCAAACACTAGCCAAAATCTGGTCCGAAAATACGAATTTTGGTCCATTTTTGTCTGGTGGTACGAAAATTCCCGAAAAGACCTGATGAAATCAAGGACCAGGAGACCCTTATAGCATTCTCTTCTAAATTTATAACTGAGTTTCGGGTTCTGCCTCAGATTTCAAACACTAGCAATTGTCTGTTCGAAAATAAGGATTTTGTCTGGTGGTACAAAAATCACCGGAGAAGCCTAGATAAAATCGACGACCGCGAGACCCTTATAGCATTCTCTCCTAAGTTTATAACTGAGTTTTGGGTACCACATCAAATTTCAAACACTAGCAATCATCTGTTCGAAAATACGGATTTCGGTCCATTTTGTCGGGTGGTACGAAAATCACCTGAAAAGTCCAGATGAAATCGACGACCGGAGACCTGATAGCATTCTTCTCCAAAATTTATTACTGGTTTTTAGGTTCCGCGCCAGATTTCAAACACTTGCCATCGTCTGTTCCAAAAATATAGATTTCGGTCCTTTTTGTCGAGGGGTAAGATTATCGCCTGAAAAGTCTAGATGAAATCGAGGATCGAGAGATCCTTATTGCATTCTTCTCCTAAATTTATAACTGTGTTCCGAGTTCTGTGTCGGATTTCAAACACTAGCCATTGTTTGTTCACAAATACGAAATTTCAGTCCATTTTAATCGGGTTGTACGAAAATCCCCGAAAATACCAGATGAAATTGAGGACCGGGAGACCCTTATAGCATTCTTCTTCTAAATATATAACAGTGTTTCAGATTCTGGGTCACATTTCAAACACTAGCCATCGTCTGGTTCGAAAATATAGATTTTGGTCCATTTTTGTCAGGGGTACGAAAATCGCCAGAAAAGTCCCGATGAAATCGACAACGTAAATCGCATCAAATGTCCAGATGAGATCGAGGACCGGGAAACCCTTATAGCATTCTTCTCCTAAATTTATAACAGTTTTTTAGGTTCCACATCAAATTTCAAATTTCAAACACTAGCCATTTTCTGGTCCGAAAATATAGATTTTGGTCAATTTTTGTCGAGGTAAGAAACTCGCCTGGAAAGTCCAGATGAAATCGAGGATCGAGAGACCCTTATGGCATCCTTCTTCTAAATTTATAAATGTGTTTTGGGTTTCGCTTCAGATTTCAACACTAGCCATCGTCTTGTTTGGGAAAATACGGATTTCGGTCCAATTTAGTCGGATGGCAACGAAACTTTCCGGAAATGTCTAGATGAATTCGAGGACCAGAAGACTCTTATAGCATTTTCCCTAAATTTACAACTGTGTTTCGGTTCCGCGTCATATTTGAAAACAAGCCATCGTCTTGTTTGAAAATACATATTTGGTCCATTTTTGTGAGGGGTACGATACTCTCTATAACATTCTTCTAAAATTTATAACAGTTTCTTATAAATTCTTCTTCTAATTTATAATTATGTTTCAGTTCCACTTTCAGTTTAAACACTAGCCATTATTCTTGTTCGAAAATACGATTTTGATCTATTTTAATCGAGTGTTACAAACATCGCCTGAAATGTCCATATGAAATCGATGACCAGGAGACTCTATAGCATCTTTTCCTATGTTTATAACTATTTTTTGGGTTCCACGTTAGTTTTCAAACTCTATCCATCTCTTGTTCAAAAATAGGGACTTGTTTCGGTCCTTTTTGTCGGGTGGTACGAAATAGTCGCCCGAGTAGTTTTTTTCTAATGAAATCGAGGACCAGGAGACCTTATAAAATTCTTCTCCTAATATATAACAGTGTTCGAGTTCTCGCATCAGATTTCAAACACTAGCATCGTGTGGTCCGAACCCAAAAGTCCAGATGAAATCGAGGATCGAGAGACCCTTATATGATTCTTCTTCTAAATTTATTAATTGTGTTCGAGTTCGCGTCAGATTTCAAACACTATTTCATCATCTTGTTCCAAAATACGTATATCGGTCCATTTTAGTTGGGGGGCATGTGTAACACCCAAAAAGATTTATGCGATTTTACGTGTATATACGTGTACTCAATTAATGTAATATTTTTGTGTATGTTTGATTGATATTTAAGTTATGCACGTGTTATATTTGAGATAGAATGATATTGTGTTTGATTTCTTTTATTATTCATATACTTTTTTATGACATTGTGATTTTATATATATTTATTATGATTGAATTAATATAAAGTGTTGGTGTAATATTTATTTATTTATATTTGACTATTTTCTAATATGATGATATTATATATGTGAGTATTTGAGAAATAATTATAATTGTAGATATTATTTTGAATGTGAGTTTTTATTATTGAAGTATATGTTTTTTTATATGATTATTTTAAATACTCTAATTTAGCAGTATATTAATTATGAAATATAGTAATGTTATTGGAAATTTAATGATGTTGGAAGAGTATTAAAAAATGAATTAAGTAACATATTAATTTTGTTTTAGAAATAAAATAATATAGCAAACATTATATTAAATAATGGACAAATGGGCTGACTCATTTATGGTTAACCCTAATTATGTTAATAAAATAAAAAATAAGAAAAGTAAGAAAAGAGCTGTAGTAGCCGTAGAACCAAAGGAAAACACAACAAACTTATAGTTTTACATGATGAACTATTAAAATGTGTGTTTTTGATGATTAAATATGAATATAATTAGAAATCTTATAGATTTTAAAAAATATTCGTGATTTATTGTATTTGTGTTTGTATTAGAAATGTGATTTATCTTGTTTTTATTTAGACTTGAATTATTGAAAAATAATTTAAAGAAAAATTTGGAATTCTCAATTAATTATTTTTGGGTGCTAAATGGTTAGTAATATTTTTTTAATAATAATTTAAGTCTAGAAATTAATTTTTAGAATGATGTGTAACCTTGAGAGTGGTTTTTGCACTATTGATTCAATTTGGTTTGGTAATGTACTATATCTTCTAGTAAATAATTATTTATCTTATCTTCTACTTGGAAAATCTATGTATGCTTCCATTTGTTGTAACTTTTAAGTGATGGTTAACTCAAAAGAAAATTTAATCGTGATCAATTTGGAGCAATTAGACCTCTATGAGAATATATTTTCATTTTTTGAATCATCGTTTTGAGTTATGAGATGAACATAAAATCTTGGTGCTAATTTTTTGATTAGGTTATTTGAATGTGTATATGATTATGTAAGATATTAAATTGTTTGTGTTTCAAGTTTCTAATTGTTGGATTGGTGTATAGAGTTAGAGTAGTCAAGAGCATCTAAAAGTGGAAATAGTTCTATATTTCTTCAATCAGATATTGATTATATATTGATACTAGTGTCATTTCCTTGTTGTTGTATAGTTGTAAATTACCAATAAATTATTTGTCAGTGTGTAATTAAGTGAATTTTTAACTTGAAGTAGGAGTACGAGTTGTGTGGCGCCGCCTTCCACTCCTAAACCACGTTAAGATACTTTTAACTTATCCCATGTTTTCGAATTCGAATAATCTCAATTATTGTTAGAAGTAACCTTTTTAATTTTTATTTAAAGTTAAAAGAAACATGTCATTGCTTAATCATTGAACTTGAATTTAATTATTTAAATATATAGTTATTGGGAACAGTATCTTCTATATTAGTTTTTTTCGGCGTTCTCCTTTGTTATATACCAAATTATGTTATTTATAGGCGGTAATTAGATTGTAATCTATCTATAAATAATTATTTAAGTTGTTAGATGTTTTTAATATTTTAATAAATTGCTCTATTTGTCAGATCTAAGTTAAATTTGTTGGATGTTTGGTGATTGGATTTAGACTCTATTTTAAGGAGTAAAACTAGTAATATTTGGTTTGTAGTTGAAATTGACAACGTACTTGAAATGTCTTTCATTTAACCAAACTAAATGAACTACATTATTATTGACAAAATCTATATGTTATGTTTTATATGTAAGTTGCAGTGAGTAACTCTATCGTACTTTATTTCATAATTGAATGATAAATGTGATAGACATTTTATTTGATAATTGAATGATAAATGTTATGTGTGTAATTGATTTATTTTGTCATGTTAGTCTATCATGCAATGTTAGTTGATTTTTTACATGTTGTGCTTAATTGAAGATTGAATGTCTTAAATATAATTATAGACTAAGTTTGAATCTTGAGGCGGTAAGTTGAATATTAGTTCACTCACCGAATATTTCGAGGACGAAATTCTTTAACAAGGGGAGAATTGTAACACCCCAAATTTTATAATAAACTATTTTATTAATTAAATAGGAATTTAGATAATTAATTTGGTGTTAAAATTATTTTATAATATATGTTGATTAGTTTTATGATTAATTTTCCTTATAGGCATGATTTCTATGATGTGCTAGTTTTATAAATATTAGATTACATGAGCGATATAAATAATAAATATTATATTTTACTCTTTGATCTATTTTTTTTGAAAAATAATAGTAGTTTAGTGTAATATATAGTTTAAAGAAAACGATTTTGTGCAATTTTACGTGTATATACGTGTACCCAATTAATGTAATATTTTTGTGTGCGTTTGACTGATATTAAGTATGCACGTAGTTATATTTCAATTATTTATAACTACTTTCTATTTTTAGTTATTTTTTTTATAAATAATATCTTGAGATAGAATTGATCTTGTGTTTGATTTCTTTTATTTTTATATGCTTTTTATGACATTGTGATTTTATATATATTTATTATGATTTAGTAATTAATATAAAATATTGATGTTATATTTATTTATTTTATGATTTTGACTATTTTCTAATATCATGATGTGAGTATTTTGAAAAATAAGTATAATTGTAGAGATTATTTTGATTATTAGTAATATGAGGAAGATAGTTTTAATTATTAGTAATATGTTTTTTTATATTGATTATTTTAATTACTCTAATTTAACATATATTAATTATGAAATATGAGTAATGTTTTAAAAAATTTAATGATGTTTGATAGAGTATTAACAAAAAATGAGTTTAAGTAACAATTAATTTTGTTTTAGCAAAATAAAAATAATAATAGTAAAATATAAATTAAATAAGGGACAAATGGACTTGACCCATTTATGTTAACCCTAATTATGTTAATAAAATAAAAGAAAAGAACAAGGAAGGAAGCTTACGGCCATCACTAGTAAAACCAAGGGAAACCAACAACAAGCCTATCGTTTGGCACCGGTGATCATAACTGTTCCAGAAAAGTTTCTCTGTTTTCACCCAAATTTCAGTATGTTGTTCCATTCAATTAGTTAGTCAATTAAACACAATTTTTCAGATTTTTAACCATCCAAATTTCTCTCTAAATTCCCCGACTTCTCCGCTTGTTAAATTACTTAGTTTGAACCGTTCTCCTTCACCGTAAGTCCGATTTGAGTGAAACCAACGCCAAAACGACCGTGTGAAAAATTGCTATTTTATCCAATGATTTTATTTTCTGATTTATGGTAAGTTTCATTGACCGAATTTTGAATTTAGTTTTTAGAGTATCTTCTCATAAACTATTTTTAACGTTTACCCATAAACTGTCGAGTTAGAACGATTGATGGACAAAGAGTCAATGAACAAAGGTTGTTTGCCCGTAGAATCGTATTCGTGTGTGAAAGCGTCAAAATAAGGTAAGGGGTGAGAGAGCGTTTGAATTCATGAGTATAATATATTGTGAGATGAACGGAAAAATCGTATTTCCCAACGATTCATCCGGGGCTCGCTACATACGGCAATAGCCCTTTGAGTGATAAATTAATTAATCTAGAAATAAGAAAATTGTGAGATTAAAATGTGAAATAGAAATATTTATAAAGTGTTGATTGATTTAATTTCGTTAAATGTGTGATATTTTATATTATTGTGATATTTAACATTATTGTGATATTTGATATTATTGTGATATTTAAAATTATTGTGATATTTGATGTTATTGTGATATTTGATATCATTGTGATATTTGATTTCAAATGAATTTAGTGCATATGTTTGATTAAATGAGTTTATGTGAATGTAGTGTATAATGTAAGTTAATTTGATGATGATGTGTGATTTATAATATAAATCTGTGATAAGTTTATGTGATGATAATGATGATGTTTTATTGATGATATTGATTTTATAAAATTGTGATGAGTTTTATGTGATGAGATATGATTAATGATAGTGATATTGTGATGAGAATATTGAATTAACCCCATAGTTGATGAAATAATATTGATTTCGATTTGTGTTTGAGATGAAGGTTTTAATGGAGTATCATATACCAACGAGGGTAGAAAATAAATATTGTGAATTTGTGAAGTGGAGATTATTTTGTCATCATATAGGTAGGGCTTGACAAGCCTAGTGATTCCGGGGAAGTACAACTGAATAAGCTTGATCGTGGCGGTCTGCTGTCGAGCCTTAAGGCAAGATTGTTAGACCTTGGAGGTATTCGGGTGGGGAATTCCTAGGTGACTAGGAGGTCGCACTCCAAATGTCGGGAGCTACCACGCAACACACGTTTATCTCGACTGTCGCGTATATGTGTCTCGGGTTGAGTTGAGGGAATCTATGAGGACAGGGCCAATTTGAATTGTCTGTCCACCAGGATGGTGGCATAGTATCAAGCCTCCTAACCAAGTACTTCAGAGTTAGAATGGTACCACATTATGAAGTAGAGTCTAAGCTCATGCGTAGCATTGCATTTACTTGTGATTGTTTTGTGGTGATTGATGTGTTTCAAAAGTAATAATAATTACTCTTAGATGATTTGATGCATCTTATAATGAGATGATTATCTTACTTGAGTGAATTTGATGTCATAATATGATACTATTTACTGAAATATTTTGATATATCGTAATGTGATTATGATACAGTCTATTATGATTGTTGTGTGTTTTTCTTACTTATATTATACTTTTAACATGATTTTGAAACTCACCTCCTTCGTTGTTTGTGTTTGACTGGCTTGGCCCTACGTTTGCGAAATCACAGTTGTTACAGGTTAATAAGTCTTGAAGTTCAAGTTTGGGAGGAACCCCGCTCTGATAGGTGACATTGGGAATAAGGGTTGTAATTTGTATTTTACTTATTTATTTTGAAACGACTTTTGTATGAAAACCATATAAGTACTAGTAGGTTTTTAAAATTAAATCAAGTAATTATACTTAATTCAAGCTTATTGAGATTGCACTATGGAGTAAAGAAGTTAAAGTGTTCCTTTTGATTTTTGAGAAACGTGATATCCTAAATTAAAAATTAAAATTTTTATTTTCTTGGAAACATATTTTTATTTGAGACTTGAGTTAATTGTTAAGATTTGAGTTAATTTTAATTGTTGACAAGATTATGTTAGTTACTTATTGCTTATTGCTTGCCTACCTAACAATGATTTTTGCACTCTTGTTTTATATGAATAGTTGGAAATAATAATTTTGATTGACCAGTTGTATATTTCACCCTTAATCAATTTAAAATATTTAGATTTGATATGTTTTTGTTTAAAGTGTTTATCTAATAACTAATTGATTGAAACATTGATTTCCGTATGAATTATATGTTTAAACATTAAGTATTGACTTTTACTAGGTACAAATTATTATTATTTTGTTGAAACTCAATTTAGAAAAAAAAGATGTTTCGTTCTAAACTTTGAGTTAGATAGGAAATATGTCTCTTATGTTTAAAGTTTTAATTTTGACAAAAAAATTCTTATTTTTAATTTATGTTGGCTTGTGTTAAGAAAAAAATCGATTTTAAATGATGAATGTTAACTTTAAATCACTTGAAAGTGTTGATGGTTGTATCTAGATGAGTTGAGTTTTGATATTGGTTTTGAAAACAATTTTCAATGTTCGTCATGATTTAGATAGTATGAAATTCATATTACTAGCAATAGTAATTATTGAATATTAGAGGTTGTTAGAACTTAGAATTTTTAAAAAATGACATTTTGAAGGAGTTAAAGTTTACCTATTTTTTATGATGAAAATAACTTTTGTTTGAGTTACTCTTGATTACTTTAAAGAAATTAAATTGAGTTGAATTTTTGTTGATTTATAAAATACCAATAATTATATGCTAGTGATTATATTTAATGTTTAAAACAGCTTAAAATTTACAGCATTTTACTATGTCTTGTTTTTAGAAAATTGAAAAGAGTTGTTGTTATGTTGGTTTAGGGGGCTGGTGTAAATATTGAATCGTGAGGGTATTGGGATATTTATTTGAAATGATTGTTTTTTTTTAATTATGATATTATGAACTCATTAGAGTTTGACTCGATGTTAGAGTTTTAGAGTTTAAGAACTCTCCAGTGATTTACAATAGTACTAATGATAAAATGTATATTAATTGATCTATTTTACAAGTAGATTTTATTTATTTATTATGAATTAACCTAACAAAATGGTATGCATTAGATTGGTATGTGTAGAGTGAATCATGTAGATTGATATGTGTAGAGTGACTCATGTAGATTGGTATGCGTATAGAAACTAATATTTATTTTATCAATTTTTTTTAATTATAAAATTACAATTTTTATTTGAGACTCAATTTTTAAGATTAGAACAGAACTCCAAAATCTTTAAAATTGATGGTGTTATATTTTGGACCAATTTTGTGGATAGAATTTTTTTATTTATTAGACAACTCTATTTTATTAAGTATTACTATTATCTTCGTTTTGTAGTTGTACTCAATAACGAAGATAAAAATAATATATAATAAAATAGAGTTGTCAAATAAATTAATTATTTCATATTTATTTGACAACTCAATTTTGTTATATTTTAATTATTATCTTTATTATTAGTATAACTATAACGAAGATAATAATAACATATAATAAAATAGTTGTCATATGTAATTTTATTTATTAGACAACTCTATTTTATTAAATATTATTGTTAATTTCATTTTTTAATTGAACTTAATAACGAAGATAGTAATAACATATAATAAAATAGATTTGTCAAATAAATTAATTATTACATATTTATTTGACCACTCAATTTTGTTATATGTTATTATTATCTTTGTTATTAAGTACAACTACAAAACGAAGATAATAATAACATTTAATAAAATAGTGTTGTCAGTGTTACTTTATTTGAAAACTCTATTTTATTAAATGTTATTATTATATTCGTTTTATAGTTGTACTTAATAACGAAAATTGTAATAACATATAACACAATTGAACTATTAAATAAATATGTAATTATTACTTTATTTGACAACTCTATTTTATTATATTTTATTATTATCTTCATAATATAGTTGTACTACATGACGAAGATAATAATAACATATAATTAAATAAAGTTTTCAAATAATGTTCTAATTACATATTTATTTGATAAACACAATTTTATTATATGTTATTATTATCTTTGTTATGTAGTAAAACAATAAAACGAAGATAATAATAACATATAATAAAATAGTGTTGTCAAATAAAGTAATAATTACTTATTTATTAGACAACTCTATTT
>PGTU02011412.1:0-16064 GCA_002896215.2 Cicer echinospermum | reverse complement strand
GTGTACCCGGGCACAAATTACTCGCAGGGGTTATTAGCACTCTATGAGAGTCTCATCTGTTGTCTGAATCTGTGTTTAAATTCATCATCACCATCTCTCCACAATTTCTTGTCGTCTTATTCAATCTTTGATCAATGTTCTTTTAATAGGTGAGAATGCCACCCAAGACTAGGAATCCTACTATAAGGGAAATTGTTGATGAATCAATTTCTCAAGCTCAAGGCGTTCGTCAACAAGGTCGTGCAGTTCGTGCTCGAAACAGGCGTAGAGCTAGTGTTGGCGGACGTGGTTTGAATGCTGATGTTGAGGTACCTAGGAGGAGGCGCGGAAATCCAGCCATGGAAGAGTTTGCTGCTGGTCTGCAGGGATTACAACAGATTGTGCAACAACTTGTTGGGGTTGTAGTCGGACAACAACATGAGGGTGATCAAAGGCATGAAAATGTCAATGGTCAACAAGAGGTTAGACAAGTTGAGCGTCAGACAACTGCTGCAACGAGGGGTATTGAGGTTACTTTACCAGACTTCATGAAGCTTAAACCCCCTACCTTTTCTGGGTCTAGTGCAACTGAGGATCCACAACAATTCATTGACAGTCTAGAACGGCTTTGGAGAGCATTGGGTTGTTTTGAGGTAAGAGCAGTAGAACTGACATCGTTTCAGCTAATAGGCGTGGCACGTGATTGGTTTGATATAGTGTCGCGTGGTAGGCAAGTGGGGTCACCACCGTTAGCATGGAGAGAGTTCTCTCAGTTGTTCATGGCTCGTTTTCTTCCAGAGAGTGTTAGAGATGGATTAGCTCATGAGTTTGAGCGATTGGAGCAAACAGAGGGTATGACAGTTTCAGAGTACAGTGCTCGTTTTACACAGCTCTCTAGACATGCTCCTTACCATATCACTGAAGAGATGCGTGTTAAGAGGTTCATTAGAGGATTGAAGGATTATTTATTTAGATATGTGGTTGGGTCGAATTGTTCTACTTTTGCTGAGGTTTTGAGTTTGGCTCTTTTGATTGAGCAACGACAGAAGGAAAAAGGAGGCAATAGACAAGATTCACATAAGAAGCAAAGGATTGAAGGATCTTACAGAAACTATTCAAACCGCGGTGGTGGATCTATGTTTGGTTATCAGGGGCAACAAGGACTCATGTCTCAAAGGGGTGGTCATAGTGGACAGTCCTCTAGGACAGTGCAGATTCGTAGATCAGATTCTGGAGCAGCATCACAATCCATTTTCCCTCAGAGACATTCTGGTGTTTTAGCTACACAATGTTCTACTTGTGGTAGGTTTCACTTCGGGAATTGTTCTAGAGATGGTAATGTTAAGGTGTGCTACCAATGTGGCCAAATAGGTCACATCAGGAGGGATTGTCCTGTAGATACGACACACCCATCCTCTAGTTATGCATCAGCTCCAACAACTTTGGCATCTTCTCAGACTCATTTTGCATCTGTGCGTCAGAGTGGAAATTCTTATGTCAGAGGTTCAGGAACATTCCAGCAGCGAGGTAGAGGATTTGGTGGTAGAGGTCAGATACCAACAGGAAGAGGTCAGGCTCGAGTGTTTGCTTTGACTCGTCAGGATGCTCAGACATCCAATGCAGTAGTTACATGTATACTTTCTATATGTTCTAGAGATTCTCATGTTTTGTTTGATCCTGGAGCTACACATTCTTTTGTATCCTCGTGGTTTGCTACTCAACTTGGTAAATGTTCATCTTCTTTAGAAGAGCCTTTAGTTGTAGCTACACCTGTTGGTGAAAATTTGCTTGCTAAGTCGGTGTATCGTTCTTGTGACGTAATTATTGATGACAAGGTGTTGCCGGTAGATTTAGTAGTTATTGACTTGATAGATTTCGATGTGATTTTGGGTATGGATTGGTTGGCTTTGCATCATGCCACTTTGGATTGTCATAACAAAGTGGTGAAATTTGAGATACCAGGACAACCAGTCTTCTCGTTTCAAGGAGGATGTGGTTAGGTACCACATAACCAAATCTCAGCCTTGGCAGCTAGCAAGTTAATGAGAAGAGGTTGTCAAGCGTACTTAGCCGTGGTAAGGGACACACAAGTGGTTGAAGAGGAATTGGAAAAAATTCCAATAGCATGTGAATTTCCAGATGTTTTTCCTGAAGAACTTCCTGGGTTACCACATGATAGGGAGATTGAATTCTCTATAGACTTAGTTCCAAACACTCATCATATATCCATACCTCCTTATCGTATGACACCAGCAGAACTTAAAGAGCTAAGGGAACAACTTCAAGATCTTCTTGATAAGGGTTTCATTCGTCCAAGTTCTTCTCCTTGGAGAGCACCCGTCTTATTTGTAAATAAGAAAGATGGATCCATGCGGCTATGTGTAGACTACCGACAGTTGAATAAAGTAACTGTGAAGAATAAATATCCGTTACCCCGCATTGATGAGTTGTTTGACCAACTTCAAGGAGCTCAATGTTTTTCTAAGATTGATTTGCGGTCGGGGTATCCCCAGTTGAAGATTAAGAGGGACAACATAACGAAGACAGCTTTTCGCACGCGTTATGGACATTATGAATTCCTGGTTGTGTCTTTCGGGCTTACTAATGCCCCAGCAGCTTTTATGGATTTGATGAATCGCGTTTTTAAACCATTCTTGGATCAATTTGTGATTGTGTTTATTGATGACATCCTTGTTTATTCCAAGAGTAAAGAAGAACACGAGCGACATTTAATGTTGGTTTTGCAAACCTTAAGAGATAAACAATTATATGCCAAATTCTCAAAATGTCAGTTTTGGCTGGATAGTGTGGCATTTTTAGGACATGTTGTGTCTAAGAATGGAATAAGCGTAGATCCAAGTAAGGTGGAAGCAGTCCAGAATTGGCCCAGACCTACCACAGTGAAGGAGATCCGGAGTTTTCTTGGCTTAGCTGGTTATTATCGACGTTTTGTGAAGGATTTCTCAAAGATTGCATCTTCATTGACTAGGTTAACCCAGAAGAAAGTTGAGTTCCGATGGACTGATGCATGTGAGGAAAGCTTTCAAAAATTGAAGGAGTACTTGACGTCAGCACCTATTTTGGCATTACCTATAGGTGGTGAAAGTTATGCAGTTTATTGTGATGCTTGTAGAGTTGGTCTCGGTTGTGTACTTATGCAACAAGGTAAAGTTATTGCCTATGCATCTAGACAACTCAAGAGGCATGAAGTGAACTATCCCACACATGATTTGGAAATGGCTGCAGTTATCTTCGCTCTTAAGATTTGGAGGCACTATCTATATGGTGAAACTTGTGAGATTTATACCGATCATAAAAGTATTAAGTATATCTTTCAGCAGCGACACTTAAATTTAAGACAAAGAAGATGGATGGAACTTTTGAAAGATTATGATTGCACAATCTTATACCATCCAGGGAAGGCAAATGTTGTTGCAGATGCTTTGAGTAGGAAGTCCATGGGCAGTCTTGCTCATATAGCAGAAGTAAAGAGGCCAATAGTTAAAGAATTTCAAGAAGTTGTTGAAAGTGGAATTCAATTGGAACTTGGTCATTCGAGGTTATTTTTAGCCCACGTACAAATTCGTTCAACCATAGTTGATGATATCAAGGAAGCTCAAAGTCAAGACCCATACTTGGTGAATATGGTAAATAATGTTCAAAATGGTAAAATTTCAGACTTTTCAGTTGATTCTGATGGTGTGCTGAGATTGAAGGCTCGACTGTGTGTTCCAAATGTTGGTGGCTTAAGGAGGAAAATTTTAGAGGAGGCTCATCATTCTTCTTATACTATTCACCCAGGTTCTAACAAGATGTATCAAGACTTGAGAGAATTGTATTGGTGGGAAGGGATGAAGAGAGACGTAGCAGATTTTGTCTCTAGGTGCTTAGTGTGTCAACAAGTAAAGGCTGAGCACCAAAAGCCTGCGGGATTACTTCAACCTGTTGAAATACCTGAATGGAAGTGGGAAGGCATCGCTATGGATTTTTTCACAGGGTTACCACGAACTCAAAAGGGTCATGACTCGGTGTGGGTGATTATAGACCGGTTGACCAAATCTGCACACTTTTTGCCTGTGAAGACTACTTATACTGCATCTCAATATGCTAAACTTTATTTAGATAAAATTGTCTCTTTGCATGGTGTACCGGTGTCTATTATTTCTGATCGTGGGGCTCAATTTACCGCTCAATTTTGGAAGTCGTTCCAAACTTCATTAGGGACTCGTTTGAAGCTTAGCACCGCTTTTCATCCTCAAACAGATGGTCAATCTGAAAGGACTATACAAATATTGGAAGATATGCTTCGTGCTTATGTTCTGGATCTTGGGGGTAGTTGGGATCAACATTTGCCCTTGATGGAATTTGCATACAATAATAGTTATCAATCTAGTATTCAGATGGCTCCGTTCGAGGCTTTGTACAGAAGACGGTGTAGGTCTCCGATAGGGTGGTTTGAAGTTGGTGAAGCTAAATTAGTCGGTCCAGAATTGATTCAAGATGCCATTGAAAAAGTTAAATTGATTCGAGATCGCTTAGTGACAGCTCAAATTGTAGGCAAAAATCTTATTCTGATAAGAGGCGTCGTCCCTTAGAGTTTCAGTGGCTGAGGAGGAACATGTTATTCTTACGAGTTTCACCAATGAAAGGAGTTGTTGCGGTTTGGTAAAAGGGGAACTAAGCCCAAGGTTCATTGACCATTGAAGTTTTAGAGAGAGTCGGCCAATAGCGTATCGCTTGACTTCCCCGGATCTCTCGGGAGTTCATCCAGTTTTATTTTTGATGCTTCGAAAGTTATCTTCACGACCCTTCTCATGTGATTAATCATGAAGACGATACATTAGATGAGAGTCTATGTACGTTGAACATCCAGTAGCTATATTAGATCGCCAAGTGAGACGTTTACGCTTCAAAGCCGATATCGTTTCAGTAAAGTTTTTATGTTCGCGTGGTGTTTCCATCCGCGAAGAAACTACTTGAACCGAAGAAGTCATCTGTTAAAGTACCCACCACTTATGTTGACTTCCAAGGTTAGTGGTATTTATTAAATAAATTCGAGGTACGAATATTTATAGGGGAGGAGGAATGACATTGCTCACGTCCCGTGCGAGTATTAAATTAAAATAAAAAAATAAAAGTAAATAATAAATATAATAATAATTAAAATATAAATAATTTGATATAATATAATAACTAATAATATAATATTAAACAAATTAACCCTCACTCATCTCGACTCCCACCATTCTTCGCCTATTTTTCTCTCTCTCTCTTCTCGGCCCCACTCCCCTCTACCCCCTTTCTGGTTGTATTGTCTTCTCTTTCTTTTCCTTCTCTTCTCCTTGCTTTTTCTTCTTCCACTCTATTACTCAAACCCTCAATCCTTGAAAGAGATTTAACATCCCCACAATCTTAATTTCTCAACTCCTACAATTCTTTGGTTGGGATTTTTGGTTAGGGTTTTGTGTTCTAAGGAAGAAAAAGGTACCCATCTCTGAAAGTGGTTTATTGAGACTCATTGAGGTAAATACACGAACTCTAATCCTAGTATGAATTCATAGAAAAATGTAGTTTTGTTTTTAAAATCTTTATTCATATTTTTGTGTTTAGCGTATATTAAACGATTTTTAGGCGTTTTCTAGAGTTAGCTAACTTTAGAATAATTTTTCTAAAGTCTTGAAATATTTTTGGATACAACAGATTTGTCAGTGATACGCCTGTACGGCTACTCTGAGAGTTGTTGGAGAGCAAACTAGACGATTCTCTATAACTGTGAGTGACGACGATCATCGTCATATATTTATATCACTGCTTATTATTATTATTTTACTTGTTTCTATATTAAGTATTATTCCGGAAAAATTTGGATACACAACCTTGTGATTTTATCTCGATTCGTCAATTATTTAATTTAACGGGTCGTTGTTATACTAATTAGTTATTACTTGATTTACGTAATGAGCTACAATATTTAAATCTTGAATTGTTAATCGTTGATTTAAATTGAATATGTGTTTTTTTCATTGAATTTCGGTGATGTGTGAAGGAATTTTTAAATGCGCGTTTTGGAAAATCGTGTTATTGTTATTAATATTCGTTGAACTGCGTTAGTGTTGCACCTAGTTACCTCGTATTGATTAGGAAGAATCACCGTTAGATGGAGCCGGCCCCCTATGAGAAATTCATCCGTAGGAGGAGAGGCTATCAACGTATGTAAGCGCCCTAATGATACGTGCTGATGCGGTTGCGAATTGAGGGGAGAGGGCCATCCGTTAGATGAGCCGCCCCTAAGGGAAAGGCACTCTTAGGACGGAGAGATTGTCTATCAATGAGATAAGCCGCCTCTTGGTTCTAAAAATTGTATTGTTATTTGTCTTGATTTATATGATTTGATCGTAAGGTTGTTCATTTGATTTCGTTTCGTTCATTCACTGCGGACTTTTGTAATATTTTTCGCTTCAAGCGATTAAACAGTTACTCTATGCCTTTTGTGTTTCTCTTCTAATTATGGTGGTTGTTTGAATCTAGCGATCACTAAGTCTTTGTGACTTACCCCTTTATATTGTTGCTTATTCTCTCGTGATCCGCAGCAGATATGTAGTAGAATATCTGTTATTTGATTCAGTCTCCACATATTTTGCTTGTTTCCGTAAGCCTCTCGCTTTGATGAGGACATTTTTGTAAGTCTGCAATGAGTCTATGAAATTTGCCAGCTATTTTGGGTTAGAAATTCTTGGAAATGTATTTTAACGATTAGATTATGTTCTTTCGTATATATTTGTGACTGGATTCCCGATAATTTGAACAGGGATGTAAATTTGGAATGTTTCCGCTCCTTCCTGTTCGTAAATTTTGAGGAAAAGTATAGTATAGTATATATATTTATATTATATATTATTTGAAGGTTATGGAACGATTTGAGTGTTTAATTGTTAGTTAGTTGGTTAGGCTTGCTAGCTCAGAGTATAGCTTGCGGCCCGGATCACGACATGTGGTTAAATTTCGGGTCCGTATGACTCTATTAACTGAATAAGACATGGCTCAATCATTTTGGTACACACAAATATTGTAGCCCTGCTGGTCTTGAACAAAGATTTTTTTTACTAAACATAGTCAGCAATAACTCAAGAAGATCTATTGATGTGGTTGTGACTCTCATAGATGCTCCTAACGCGCCTGCCGACAAGTATTGATTTCACTAAGCTCACGTGTAGAGCTATTGCGTTGATAAATTATGGAAAACTATGTTCATTCATTTGGGTCAACATTTCTAAGTCAATGCTTAGTTAAAGAGGTCAACATTCTATCATGTTCTTGTTCGTTTTGAGGTATGGATTATTCTTCTGATTGAAGAGACGTATGACATCTTTTGATAGTGTCATCCTCATCGAGCCATTGTTGATATTCTTAAACAGAAGATACACTTATTTATTGAAGTGTATCTTATAGGGTTGAGAATTTACCTTAAATACTGATTCAAGATCTCTAACGGTAACATTCTCAGCCGATACATCTCTTTGTATTGAAGTAGATACCAATCAATATGAAACACATGACTAAGAGAATGAAAAAGGCACTGTATTAAGAAGAATCTATGTAAAGCGTAGAACACATCAAAAGAAAAGAATGAATGAAAAATACTCCATTTAAAGAGTTATTAGAATTTATGTAAACCAATCAAGTTATTTGATACACTTGAATTGATATAAGTTTTCAAATGTAATATTCTTTTAATGAGAGTTAGAGACCTATAAATAAACTTTGTATCACTTTAGACACAAATTGGAACTAATGTTAATAAGCTCGATAGTGACAACGACTCTTTTATTCGTAAGAAGTATCTAAAGAAATATAACAATACTCACGAACCTCAACGACAGGTTGTCAGATAGTTAAGCAGGATTCTAATGATGACTACCTGGAGAAGCTATAGAAGAATACTTAAAGCTTGAAGAGGAAAAATAAAGAATACTTGTATTTATTGTTTAATAGTGGATTAGGTCATCGACTGTACTGAGATGAAATCTATTTATAAGTGGATAACTAAATGTAGCAACAGTCTATTGTAAACTAGTATAAAAATTTGTGTGTTCCTCATCTCTCTCTCTTTGGTATTCTAATTTAAGTTTTTTAT
Organism: Cicer echinospermum; assembly: GCA_002896215.2. Lineage (NCBI taxonomy): Eukaryota > Viridiplantae > Streptophyta > Magnoliopsida > Fabales > Fabaceae > Cicer > Cicer echinospermum. Next base: position 7,951 of record PGTU02011412.1, on the reverse strand, counting down.
GATTCAATTTTACTTTCACTGAATCTGTTTTATAATTGTAAATTGAATGATTTGATAAATAACATACTTTTAGTTAAGAAACTTAAGTAATATTTAGAAATAGGAAAACACAATTCAAACCCAAATTTTGTGTGTTTTCCAGCTCCTTCAGTATGTGGCTTAGACTTTATGATGTGTGGTGTGCCAATTCATGCATACAACGAGAATTTTCCCCTGTTAAATAGCATGCATGTTGGGTCGATGTCTTCATATTGATGAAGCGACAAAGAAGATAACACATTTTGATTATGCAATAATTTTGATTCAAATGCCTTCGATTGAGGTAATTAGTCTCATTTAAGAGTATTTGATCGATAGTGAGTATATTACTATTTGTCTCTGGTAGGAAATCCATTTTCTGGATTGTGCACGAAGATTATGTTCGATCAAATTATATTTTGATAATGAAGATGAAAGGACTTAGTAGTTTAGCTTATGTCCACATTCGATGCAGATAAGTTCATTATGACGATCGTAGTGCGGTAATATGAACATTTTGATTGCAAGGAATGAGTTTTGTGTTGTAAGAAACGGAAGATATAGGAAGAAGTATTGGTGATGTTTCACTGGTGCTTCCAGTGGGTAACAGAGAAGTTACTTGTGAAGTTGGATGTGATATTGGAAAGAATACGTACTTAGTGGACAGGAGATAACATGTTAATCAATGTATTTTCAAAGTCCAATCTTTTGAGGAAGGCCTGTGGAAACGATAAATATGGCTGATGAAGTTCGGGTGGACTAAAGGTTTAGTTTTGGTAAATCAATCAAGGAAGCGACGAGTCCTTGTTTGCTTGTTCTAATAGATAGTAGCGGACGGTAGGTAATCGTGTTTTTTGAGACAAACAATAGTCTTGTGGTGGGAATTTAAATGAGACTATTATGTTGAATAAATTAGGGGTAGCTAGTCTTATTAATCTAGAGGAATTAAAAGTTTTTGAAATGGGTAGTGAAAGTGTAATTCATATGTCTATTTTTTGCACTCCTCATGAGGTTCTAAAAGTTTAAAGGCGCTTACTATTCCACTGCGCATAAAAAGACACATATGTTTATTTTGCAAGATGAATCAGTTAACATGATTACCCATCAAGAGTAGAAGGAGAAACTAGCGACTATGAAAAAAAAAAAAAAGCAATGTTAGATTCTCAAAATCAAATAAGTAATTATTCTGATGTATCAGGTAGGATAAATATTAGTGGGGGTTGGAGGTATTGGGTGAATTTACAAGATTGGTGCGGAAAGATTGAGGGAGACATCGTTTTTTGTGGATAAAATTTTGGTTTGAAGTATACCGGGGAGAAAAAAGAAATATCTGAAAAATCCGTTTTAAGAAGGAAAAAGATAAAAAAGTTTGCTTAGTGAAGATCGGTCTGAGGCTGAGAAGACATCCCAGTCAGTGCGTATGTTAACCTTATGTGGATTCTTAATCTCGATGTACGTGTTGCTAATTCCAGAATGTTGGGTGAATTTGCGAGTTGGTAAGGAAATATACAAAACCTGATTAGAAATAAAACGTTCAAGCAACCATGACACTTTTTGTGTGTGTTGGTGGAGACGGTGGGTTCGGCAATTGTTTTGTTGAAGTGCAAATATATTGATATAACGAAAGTGTTAAATATGGATTTGTGCAGACAGTTTTAAAGGGAGCATAGATGTCGAATTTAAAGTGAAAATGAGGTTCAGATTTCTAAGTTAGGTTTTTCAAGTAGTACTGTCGCGTGTCGCGCGCTCTAAAATTCCTCTGAGTTTTCATTCGAATTGGAGTCGCCACCAAAATTTATTTAAAATAAGGAAATATTGGAAAACTCTTATAGAAATATATTATTGATATGTAAAAATGGTCTCTGAAACCAAATTCGATTTTGGGAGTTCGATTATGCGTAGGGAAGGTATTAGCACTACGACATTCGCTGCTATAAATAACTTACCTAATAATAAATTGTGCAGCAAATTTGAGTACACTTTAAATATTCAGCGTTCTCTTATTATTTAATATGGGATATAGGATGATTTTTGATAAATACTGTGTTGTTAGATAAAATTATAGACATTAAAAGAAAGTTTTTATTTAGTGTGCTTTGACAAGAGTGTATCTGCTCCTACGTATCTCCGGTGCGATGGAGAAATCAAAGCTACGTATTCTTGGTAAAAAAATGTGGATGTTTTGATTGCTTTTAAATTATTGTATTTGTTATTTTAAACAAATTAAATTTTTGACAAACGTAAAGAAATAAACTTGCTTGATTTGAAATAATTAACTAAATATGATTTTAAGACGATCGAATTGGTTAACTACGTGTCTCAAATTCAAGGAGTAAAAAGATGTCACATCTAATTTATCTCTAAGAATTTTTTATTTTTATTTTAATTGAATTTCGAACAAACAAATAGTTTAGTTTGTATCTTACAACTCCAAGTTTAATAATAATAATATAATAATGATAATAATAATAATAATTAAATAAATTTTTAAAAGTAAGTTTTAGGGTTATCAAAATATATAATTTGTATTATGTAACTCCGAGATTAAAAGATTTTAATTAACTTTAAATAATTTTTATGATTAATTTGTTTATGAATTTTTAGTTTATTAATTTATTTGTGATTATGAGATTTAGAACCATCAAATTGTCACAATTTGTGTTCTAATAACTCAAAGATTAAAAAGATGTCACATCTAGTTAATTTTTAATAAAAAATTTGCTACAATTTTATTTTTATTTTTCTTTTTAAAATAAAAATGCTGAATATTAAATAATGTTTAAACGATTCTTCGAAATAAAAATAGTAATAAACACGAAAATAAAAATAGAAAAAATAAAAATGTATAGACTTGCAACTTAATCTATTAAATAAAAAAAATTATATTAATTATAAATGTAATCCTCTTTTAATATATTTTGTAAATAAGTGAAGAATTGTTATAATGTAAAATAAAGGACATTTTTATTAGTTAAAACTGTGTTCATAATTTTTTATAATAAACATAATTAATATATTAAACTAACAAATAATAATTTAATGAAATTAATGCCCTACCATTAATAAAATTATGCCTAGATCTATGTCTAAGCAAATCAGGGAAACGGATCTTAACTTCAGAACAGAGCATCCTCTCAAGCGAAATACCACACTTATTTCGCCAAAATTATTAGTCAACCAAGTAAATCAACTTACCCACATAAACACACAACAATTTCACATCATGCCTTTACCATGCGGGTGAAGAGGTGTGCGTCGTCTTGTGTTGTTAAAATGGGTTTGAATATCCTTTCGCTATGGATCATGCGTTTGATGGATCTGAGTTTACTGACATGGTTTTGATGGATCTAATTTGTTGATCTGGGTTCGATAGATCTGGGTTTGTTATGGGTAAGATCGTTTATCTAATAACAACTCTATCTCTTACTTTTTATCTCGTTACCGAATTTTTAGAGGAAATTCCCTCCCTCGCCTGTTGTCCTCAATTTATAGGGAAACGAATAATGTATGTTATGGATTTTGTATTGTTACTCCAAGAATTAATTGGATTTTACATTGTTTTTTCTAACAAGCAAAACATAATTTTTAGGAAATTAATTTTTTTTTCTGGCTTTCTACGTGTTACAAGTAATCTATTTATTATTTAAAAAGTAAATCAAATTAGTGTAATAACCAGTTATCACTGATCTTAAGAAGACAAACAGATAAAAAGGTGCATAGGAAGGAAACATGTTTTTTTTGCTGTGAATCGTGTGTTGGTGAGGCTGTCAAGGAACGTGTTGGGTGATAAAATGAGATTGAAAGAGACTTGTGTTGATGCTTGCAGTGGGTTTGTAACTTACAGTTTCTTTTGTTTTAGAATTATTTTATTTTATTTTTATTTTGTAAAAAAGTGATAATTTAGATTTTTTGATAATAATTATAAAATATTATTGATATATTATTATTATTATTAAAATAATTTAAATTAATTCGGACAAAAATTAGGTAGACATAGTGGCATCATGATCATATAGAGTTTTAGGGAAACATGTTAGTTAAAGTAATAGTCTTTACATTTAACCTTCATTACTCCGATAATCCATCACATAATATATTATTCTACAAACATATGTAAAATGAATGAGCTATGAATACTAACGCATATTTTTAACATTTTCTAAATGTTGAACCTCACGTTTTTTCCTCTCTATTCATAATCCATCATTTCAACTCATAACCCAAATTAAATCATTAACAGTAAAATCAGAATCAAACCCAAAAATCCACATGCAAAAATGTAAATCAGTTACAAAACAGACCCACTATTTACTGAGAAGAAATTCAATTTAATTCGAGTTGGGTTGTGAAATTTGCTAGCTACCTCAACTCTTAGTTCCTTCTGCCTTTGCCTTTATGCACGGTCAAAATTTTAGAAGATTCCCAGTTGCTTCATCATCTTTCTTTATTGTTATTTTGATTGATTAATGGGTCTTGAAAAGAGGAGAATGACATGTAAGGGTTTAAAATGAGTAAAGGACTTCAGATGTTGTTTGCCTTTAAATAAATTTAGAAGGAAAGGAAAATGATGAACATATAATCAGTTGTGGTGTGTTGAGCTTTTTTAAGAGAATGTATAGCTGGAAAATGAAGGAAATGAGTAGAAGAAGAGATTATTGCACGTAAATGAGGAAGAAGAGAGGAAGAAAAGTGACATGAGCTCCCTATAACACTTGACATTTCAACACCACTATTTTCTAATCTACATTGAACATAAAGTCAAAATATTAAACAGTGTATAATGTTTAATAATCTAGTTATTATCTTAATCTTGTAAATACTTTATTCTATAATTCTATTTAATAATCAATTAAGTGATCTAATTTCTATTTAAATCTCTAAAGTAGTGAGATGACTATTACATATATATTGATATAATTCTATAATTTAAAATGATAAATATAATTTCTTGTTAGTAAAAAATATATATAATTGTAATATTTATTTCAACAAAAAAAAAAAAAAGAATATGTTGAAACATTATTCTCACTAAAATATATTAAAAACCACTTATAATTTATGTAAAAATGAATTTTTATTTTATCATGTGTTATAAAAATAACTTATATTTATTACTTATAGCAAATCATATTGCATCATCACCTTGTGCTATAAGTTTGTTCCAATATCTTATTTATCTGAACATATTTTAAATTATAATGCCTATGTCATGTTCATAAGAAAACAAAAGTCAACTAATAGAATGTAACCGGTCATCGATGGAAACTCTATCATTTTTTTCCATTTTTTTTGTACAGTTTTATTTTATTTTGGTGCAATTTTTTACCTGCAGTTTTTTATTTGAACTAAATAACTATTCTTAAATAAATAAAAATATCAATTTTAAATACGAATCATTTATAACTTTTCATAGTAAATTTTGTTCTGTTATAAGAATAGATAAATTTATTTATACCTTCACTTGTAGATATCTTAAAAGTTTAAATTAAAATAATTGGACTGTGTGTCCTGATGAAATCATCCATGAGAACCACAAAATTGGTATTTGAGTCTCTTTGTGGCATCGGTACAATAAACTCAAGATTTTGAATAGCAAAATAGCATGATTACATAACGAGTTTATTGAAGGAAAACTAAATTCGGATAGCAAATAATATGTACATAGGAGAATAATAAATTAGTACGCAAAGGGCTTATAGATCTTGAGTTCAGAGATAATTCCTTCAATTGATCCAACAGCAGCAACAAGAGTGACAATCAAACAAAACCCACTAAGCGCTTTCATTCCAATCCACATAGGAGAATATTTTGTCACTTTAGATTGTACAAGGTACATCTCCGTTGGAAAGTACACTGACAAAGGAAAGAACGACATTGCTCCTACCAAACCCACAATGCTGTTGAAAAATGGAAATATCATAGCAAACAATGTTGTGAATATCACATACAATGTTCTCCATATCAACCTAAACATATTCATTCTCCATATTCCAACCAATGGAATTTTTACATAATATTCTTTTGTCATTAACTTGCTTTCTGGCCAACGTTTACTACCCCAACTTTCCACTAAACTAAATATTGGTTGTGCAAATACCTGTACATGTACACAGTAAATAAATATATTTTTAATTTCTATAAACACTAAAAATTAAATTTAAATTTTTTATAGAGACCAAAATGTTCATTTAGCAACAATTTTGTCCACAAAATAATAATTTACCTGATAAGCTCCCACAAGATGAATAATGATGAAAAGATTACCAATATCAACTAGCCAAAATGGTTCATAAAAGCCAAATCCTGTTAAGAAGTTTCCTGGTGCCTTGTTTCCAAATGCTTCATATCCTAGAAGACCACATAATGCATAAAAGAATGTGGTCACTGTGATTCCAATGACGTTTGATTTCTTCATGGCTTGATTTTCTGGTGGACTGATTTTAATGTGTCCTGCATTCAAACAAAATTGAACATCAACTTCTTATACTTAAAAAAATGAGAATTCACATATGTAATTAAGCACTTGTGCTTAAAATTATTACTTGCCTGTATGTTCAACAATGACCGCACAGAAAGCATATGAAAAGCTATGTCTCCATTGCTTGAAAGGTATTCCAATACTTCTGAGAACTTGTTTCATCCACTCCAACAACAAGCCCTGTTGCCCTGTCTCCACATGGTGTCTGGTTCTGTATATTCCAACAAATATGTGTATATCATTGATGTGGAGAAACTGAACTCACATTGTTAGGTATGTTAAGAAAAAATATGTGTATGTAATGACTAATATAATCTTGAGATAAAAAAGTAAAACTATGAAACATTATTTAAAATGACAAGGATTAGTTATACTTAAATATGTATGTCATCCATACTTATATACTCTATAGATTGTATGTGTCATATAAGCATATTTTTTTAGAACTTATATATATATCATCTTTTTTTAAAAAAAAAAAAAACTAATCAATATATTTCACATTGATCACATTTCTGAGATATAATATATATATATATATATATATATATAATAATTATATATAATATATATTAATATATATATATATATATACAAAATCCTATCTTTGAGTGCAATTTATCCTTAATTTTTTATTTAATAAGTAAGAGCTATTATGCCTAACCTGCAATTTTGGCTATGGAGAGACCAATGCCTATGGAAGCATAACCAAAAGACATGACGGCTGCAACAAAAGAGAGCCATGAAAGTTCATGGAAATCTGGAATTTGGCTTAGTAAAATCTCTGAAACCCCAAATATTGCCATAAATGGATAATTTGATGTTTTGCAGTTTGCTTCATGCCCATACTTATGAAAGCAATTGGATTTTTTGATGGCCCTGTTTTACAAACAAAAAATTATTATTATTATTATTGTTAGTAGGTACATTTTTGCTTGAGTATTATTATATGAAAACATTTCATTTATATTCTCATATAATATAACTTTATAAATTTGAATTTCTATTTTTACATTCACATAGTTAAATACCGTGGTTGTTTGATTGGACATTCTAGATGTAATTTTGGTATTTTAATTAATAAAAATAAAAATCAATTATAATTTGTATTTTTTGAGATGTTTTAATTGGACGATTGTTGATGTTCTAAAATTGTAAATGTAAGATATCACTAGTCGAATCTAATTTCTCATAAATTCACTCAAGATTTTTGTTGAATAACTAAATTATTTATGTGCTTACAACATAAGCATTTATTAAATAAATGCAACAATTTTCTATTTATCTAACAAAAGATAATCAATTGAAACCAATTTTATATGACCTATAAATTGGATTTTTATATAGTATACCAAAAAATTTATGAAAATAAAATGAAAATATATTAACAACATGTTATAAACTTTTTCTTAACCTCACTAAAACAATCTTACAATTATTTATTAAGATAAATTT